>VZRO01003621.1:0-29803 GCA_013397915.1 Daphoenositta chrysoptera | reverse complement strand
TGGTTGTTGTTGGTTTTGTTTTGTTTTGTTTTCTGAGGAACATAAATAAGCATTACCACTTCTTCAGTCAGTTATTTTCTTATGACCTTTTCTAAGTACAGGCACTTCGATTTCTGAAGTGATGATTAAATAAGCAGTGATGATTTAGTTTTCTTGATTCCCTTTCTACTTCTACAACATACAAAGGAACTGGGAGGGTAACATTTCTTGACATTAGAGATTTGTCTTTTATGGGTGAAGAACTGATAAGGTTTTCTTCCTTGTTTTTGTACATGTACAAGCTCCACATGAGCTTTGTTCTGAGTGCAAGTGTAGCTTTTACTGTTAATCCCACCTTTTCACAACTCTACTTAAAAAATAGAATTCCCCTGGAAAACTTCAATAATATAAATAATTGAAAACAGAAAAATCCAAACACCATGAAAGGACAACAAAATGTGGTTTTGGTCAGCCATGATGTTATAAACTCTATGCATTAATACATTTTTACATGTGTTCAATGCTTTCTAATTCTATATGGAATTAATAGAATATATTCACCTGCAAAAAGCAGAGCAGAGCAGAACAGTGAACAGCATTAAAGACCTTGATAGTCTTTCCTAACTTCCTTTAACTGCTTTCTTATCACTTGGTAGTTAAGAATTCAAGAGCTTGAAGATGCTTTGAATGCAGAGAAAGGCGGCAGGACAGAAGCTCTTTCAGTGGTAGCAAAGACCACGGAAAAAAATGCGTAAGTTTCCTTTTAAAGCCATTGTAAAATGGTGGTAGGCAGCTTGAGTACAACATGCAGTTTACATTCCCTACAATTTTCAGTCAGCAGAAAATCTAGTCCTATGTGCCAAACCAAACCAAAGGTTCAGAACCTGGCAGTCCATTAATAACAGGTCCATATCTAGTTAACAAAGGTATTGTGAATGGGTACAGATAATAACTGGCCTGTTACAGATTATTTGTCAAAGCAAAAATTTTGAAAATCATAGTTTTGGTAGGGTCCAGCCTCCAGTAGTGGTTGGGGTGAGTGCAGGAAAACATATCTGGCAGATATATAGAAAAGATGGGTTTTCTATATACACTTATATTATTATGAAAAGCTTGTTTTCCACTTCAATGAGCCAGATTAATCTCTAAGACTCCTGTCAAGAAGTTGTGTATAATTTATAGTGGGTAATCTTTGTTTTCAACTTTTGAACGGTTGTAGAAAGCTTAAATTGGTAAAAAAAATATTGAAATGTGTGAGAGCAGATAAAATTACCTGGGGTACGTTTCCTGCCCAGCACAGTCTGCTGTGTCTGTGATAACAGAACCTGAGTGACCTCTCATTCAGCCTAGGACTGTATGGGTCTGTATACACAGGTATTTATGTTGACTTACACAAGGAGAAGTGGAGGACAAAAGAAACAGGTTTTCCTACAAGAAAGGAAGTCTGTGGCCTGAGCAACTTGTTGAATATTCATGGTTATGGAGATGTTTTTAGTAAGATACTTAAAACCTGAGCTGTATTGTAAAAACCTTTGTCATCCTTTGCAAACATCAATTTTAAGTAAGCTTTTGGCTTTCCTCATACCTTGCCTAAATACTCAGGCAATCTTTTTAAATTCTTCCTTGGATTCCTGTCTCTGCCTCTGTCTCCTTTATGCTGTTGTTTGGCCTTGTCGTTTTCTCATCAGCTGCCTGTTTAGTCTTAGTTTCCTGACTGATACAGTACAAGAACTGATTAAAATTCTGGGTAGTCTGCTTTGAAAGTCATGCCAGAATAGAGTCAGGCATGTGGAAACCTTAGGAGCAAGAACTGTACTTGAAATCAGGGTTGATGATGCAAGATGTGACAAGCTCTGAAGAGAACTATTGTGTTAATAAAAATATGATTCATTCTGGTTTTTGTAAGTAATTTTGAGGCCATATCCAAATAATCAATTGAATTTCATGACACAAGGCTTTGTAACTGAGAACATAAGCACTTGAAAAGTCTTTCTTAGAAGGAATATACATTTCTTCATTTAATATAAAAAGGCAAGCAACTTCAAAAGCCATATGATGTGCTAATGTCGTATCTGCCATATTCACTGATTATCCCTTAAAAGAATACAGTGCATTTGACAAAAGTAGTTTTGGTTTAAATGTCTTATTGTGGAAACTTTCCAGTTTACAAAGACAGCATATGCAAGGCAGAGAGGGGACAGAGGAAAATCTCCCCTCTGGGACATTAGCGGATGCCAGAACCAATGCCAGCCTGGAGGAAGGCGCAGTGGTAAGGAAAAAAGTCTTTGGCACATATTGTTTAGGTTTTTTTAAACATACTGTCAAAATATTTGATGTGCTGAGGATTTGCAGTGCTGAGCTGTGAAAAACTCTGCCATTCTCTTACGCTGTTTGTCATTATGTTACCTTTTTTTAAAATTTCGAACATGAATACATGTAACCAACACCTTGGAGAACTAATTTTAAGTGATATGTGTCTATTTAACTGAATGGTTGTTCGCAGAAAACAGTTATTTTAAAAGTATGGGTAAGCTGTACTTGCATTCCTAATCAATAACGCATTTTGTAGATATGGAACATGATTTCTTGTGAAAAAAGTTCTTTCTACCCAAAATTTTGTCAAGTTTTATTACCTACTATTGCAGAAATGTTTGTTTCTATTTCATAAAACTTTTTGGTTTTAGTGCAGATATTTGACTGTAAAAATTGCTTGAAATTTACTTGTTTGAAGGTGGCAAAGCAGAGGGGATTTTTTTGTAGTTGTTTTGTTTGTTTGTTTGTTTTGCTGTGGATTTGGAACATTGGATGTATTTCACTGGATTATTTTTTGGAATCTTTCTCCTCTTACATGACCGCATTGGACCTTTCTACTGTCTTTATCCAACTACACTTTGAGTTACAATTTTGCCATCTTTTTGCATAGCTGCAGGGACAAAGGAAAGATCTTAGCATATCTAGAAAATCTCAGCTTTCATTGTCTGGTAACATTTGCTCTATTTCTACTCTTGGCAATATAAACTTTTGCGGGGGGCTGGCTTGGAAATTTCTCCCCTTTCTCAGAGCTCTGAGTATGGAAGGTAAATGTAGTCTGTGCCCTGCTGACAGGAGCAGAGACCTGCATCAGAGGGTCATCAGATTTGTGGGTGTCTTTTGTTCAGTTGATGGAGTTATTCCACACTTTGTCTTATCCACTGTTATCCAGTGTTATCCACTGCCCAGGCAGATCTGTAGTTAATAAATTGAAGAAAAATAAAATCATAATCTTGTTTTTTTCTTTCTGGGAGAATAACAGCTTCTTCCACGTAAGCATTAACGTATTAAAAGATATTTGCTGACCCAGTTAGCCTGAAAAAGTAATTTCATCGGGCACAAAAGGAATACAAAGACATAAAAGCAACTGTCTGCCCTAACTACAGACAGTAATGATTGCTATTTATAACTACAAAACACAATTACAAGCTGAAAATGTTCTACTAGAAACCTTAAGTGCTTGCTAGCTGTTGCTGTGGTAAGAGTTTTCCTTTTTATTTGTATTCTTCAGTCAAATATATGTTATACATGACAAGAATTCAGGACAAAATCCTATTCATGATCAAGATCTGTTTTGGTAATGGAAACAGTATTTAGTGGTGTACTCAAAATTAATGTTATATTACTGGAAGGTAAGTATATATATGCTAAACAAATTTTTTAAAACATTTAGAGTGCATTGTACTGCCAAGCCAACTGGACAATTTTCTGTGTGCTATGCAGGTGTTGGAAGTGGGCACAGTTTGAATGCACCTAAAAGTATTAACATGGGTGAATGAATTGCATCCACTAAGAGCATGGAAATTTTTATCTGTGTCAGTTCATGGTTGTGGCCCCCGCAGGAGTGGGATTTACTCACGTACTTTATTTACATACTGTGTCTAATTAGATAAATTTTGTGAAATACGTTTTCTTACTCTGCTGTAATATTATGCAATATTATGACTTAAATTATTAGAAATTAATTGAGGAATTTTGTAAAGCTCTGAGAATGAGCTTTGAGGGCTTGTTTTTTGCTGCACGCAGCATATGCTACTATATATATGATGCATCTCTTTTGATTTTAACATTGCCCAGATAGAACAATTAATTTTCCTTTGTGTTCCAGGAGCAGCTACCCATCCTCCTTGACTTATACCGGAGCATGGCAGACAGCCGTGTGCTTGCCAAACAGCCAGACGGTCCCCTGGATGGGTTATCTTGGACAGAGTTTAGTACACTTCTGCACGAGAATATTGAAGCCCTGATCATTAACTTCCACAAGGCTAATGAGAGGGTAATGTCCCAGGCACCTGCAGCCTCTGTTGAGCTCAGTGACATTTGTTGTTCACATTGCAGTCTTGTTGAAAAGGGCTGATATTAATCCCTCTAAAAGGATTTAGACATTAAAAAATTATTACCATTAATTATGGCTTGTCCCCTACTCAGTTTGATGCCGTTGCTGTGGGCATTCAGATATGACTAGAGTGTGTATCAAGTGTGTATCAAGTCTCTCAGCTCCACTTTCTCTGCAGACATTCTGATAGGACTATCCAATATTAGCCACAGGGACCAATTAAAAGAAAATAAATTAATATTACTGATGAGGAAATTCACAGACTATAGTAATTTAGTCATAAAGCAAGTCTTTATTTTACCATAATCCAGAGGCAAAACACACTTGCTCCAGGAATACCATGGTTAAATTATGTGTTTACGATTCAGATGTACTATTTGAAAGAATACCAGTGGGTTTTTTTTTTTTTTTTGTTTAATCGTAACTTTTGGATTATGACTTTTGTATTCAGGAACACAATAGGAAATACTTACTATAAAACATGTCAATAATTGTGTGAAGGAGGAGATGTACTTTTCTGAGTGATTTTAATGAAAGTGAGCTTACGTGGCCTTTCTCCCCAAAAATCCTTGTGGTTTTAGGAAAGAATAAACCTCTTTTAAATAAGTCAGCTGGCTGCAAAGACTAAGCTATGCCACTCTTCAGGGTTTCAGTTTGCGTTCTGGTTTATTTCTCTTTTGAAGTAGAGGAGGAAAGGGAAGGAAAGGAAAGGGGGTGAATATTTTTGGAAGTGTTTGTGGGGCTTGTGTCTTATTGTTGCTTGCTTTTTAATTAATATTGTTATTGAGACGGATTGTGAGGTCTCTCGGGCTCTTCTCATGTACTTAGCAGCTTTTCTGGGATTTTAGATTGTGCTGTACAAAACTTTTTTCCTAGAGTTTTGTGTGATCTATCTGGAAGTATCTTGCTGATATTTTCTAGTAACAAAGTGCAAGTGAGTGCATTTGGAGATCACTGTTAGCTTGATTGGTTCCTCCATTTAGTTTGCATGGGAGGTGCAGTGTTGAACCACAAGAGGCAATCTCTTCAGGCTTGTTGAAAACACCTCAGAAACTTATGAGCTACTTGTAAGGAAAACACTCTCTATGTTAAAATTCCCTGAAATTGTTTTAAAACTTAATAATAATCTGGAATGTCTTGGCTTTTCAACAACAACAAAAAAAACCCAACCAAACAAACAAAAAACCCCAAAACAAATAAAAAAAATTAAAGGCTGTTTTTAAATTATTGTTTGCAATCATTACAAACTTGTAAAGAACTGGTATACTTGGATTACTAATTTACTAAAATGTAATACAATTGTTTAAAAAAACTGTATAAAGTGTCTGGTTCAGGTTTCTTACGAAGAAGATAACAAACATCTGCAAGGTGGTATAAGGATGGACTTATACTGAATCCAAATAAAATACTTTATTGCAAGATATATTTCAGTTTTGTTTTGAGATCCGGGTAATTAATCTGTCTTGAAAGGGTTTTATTTAGTTTTAATAAACATATTGAAGAAATTACAATTTAGATTTTATGATGGCATAGTCTGTGCTTAACCTAAAGTGAAAAGGTAAATGATAATTTCTTCTCAAATTCTTGTCACACAGATATCTCACCTAGAATATATTTGCAAGCACAAGACTGACACTATGAACGATCTTCAGCAGAACCAGGAGGATGCTTTTGAGAAAATGTATGAACAATTAAAAGCACAGGATCACTGCTGGCAGAAAGAAAAGCAGTATCTTGAACAGCAGTACTCAAGTCTTCTTGCAGAAGCACATGGAAGAGCACAGGTATGGTGCTGTGAACTTCTAATTTTTTTTCTTGTAAACATTTAATGGATTATTTCAGTAGTTTAAGCCCCTTAGCAGTTTAAGGTCATTTGCGAATTTTAGTATATTTTTAAAGTAAGAAAAAAAAACCAAACCAACAAACCAACTCACCACTATGCTAGTGTTAGCATCAGTTAAAATAATAAATAAATCACTTCTTTAAAGCATTCTGAAGAGAATTTGGTCTACAGCCCAAATTCAGAAGCCTGATTTGGTCTACAGTTGGTAGTATTTTTTTTTTTTTTGCTGAGAATGTTAAAGCTGTAAGATCAAATTTGCTTATTTTAAGAATTGTTGAGGGCAGCAGGCACTTTTTCAGCATCATGATTTGCAGGGATTGTATAAAGCAGCAATAATGTGATATCACCCGGGGATAAATTTAATTACATATGTACTGACCCTAAGAACAGTGGTAGATTTCAATAGTGTTACGCGACTCTGTTTTACCAATACTGCAGTGAAATGTGGTTTAAAAGTGTAAAGCTGTCACTGCTTTTTAGATGAGTTCTTTGCAATCCAAAATGTTCCATTTTATTCCACAACCACCATTCACTGTCTTTACCATCACATGCTTTCACACCTGTTTCAATTAAAAGTGTTGTGAATAAAGGAAATAGATGTGCCTTGTTATTTGTGACTTACTGCAACTTATTTCATCAGAATAATGCTGTGTTTGACACAGATTTCAGGACTGGAAGACTTTGCACGCTGAAAAATGTATTTATTCTGTCTAGTTTCAAGTTTCAGCCTTCCTTAGTTTTTTCCTCTCGCTTACACTGACTTCCTGCTTGCTAGAGCAATGTCCTTTCTGAAAGTTGGAGGATGTAATTACTATTGTTAAGTCAACTCACAAAACTGTATTGTGGGCAGAAAAGTGGTGTTGGACCTTTGGTGAGTTATCACAGTATGGGTGGATTGTTGTCAGAAATCAGGAGTCCATTTGCAGGTGATAATCATGTAAATTTTCCTCATACTATTGATTTGGTTTCATACATCTGATTCTGTAGCTGTTCACTTGAAGGGATGCTTTCATCACCATCATTACTAACAATTTTTGCTCCTTTAATGCATCATTTGAATGGGAACACTAACAATTTTGTTCCAGCTGTTGTCTAGGTAAAAAACATTTAGTTAATATTTCTTCCATTTTTGTTTGGTTTGTTTCTCTTTCTGTTGCAGGAATGTGAACAAACTGCTCAGAAAAACAGGCAAAAACTGTATGGCCTTGAGCAAATCTGCGAGAAACTTGTCCATGAGAACGCTTCTGTGAGAAATACGTTAGCAAATGCTCAGAAGGAGCGTTCATCCCTGCTGGCAGCCTGTGCACTGCTGTCAGGGGCCCTGTGTCCTCTCTATGGGCAACTGTGTGGAATGTCTTGCCAAAGGGACCTTCTCCAGGACCAGGTGAACCTCCACCACTTGGTGAACCAGAAGATCGGCAGCCTCCTTCATGCTCTCCCAACCAACATGAAGAGCAATCAAGATAAAGACAGGTTGAGGCAGAGAAGAGCCAAAGCCTTAGTTTATGTGTTCCGAAAAGTTGTGATTGCAGTTCTGGCTGCTAACAGGCTTGGACATCTAGCCAGGCACTCTTGTTCGCTTTTCATCTGGACAGACGACTCAAGAGGAAACACTGGGATTCGAGTCTGTGTGGGAGAATCTAGAGGCAGGCGTAATGTATCACGTAAGTGAATTGTTTTTAAAGGGTTATGTTAAATTACATGGTTAGTGAATAACAAAGAGCAATATTATTATTATTACTGGGGCTTAAAGACATATTTAGTGACATTTTGACAAATATAATTTATGGATTTATGTTTTTTATGTTTCTTGACAAATGTATTTCACTCTAAGAGGAAATCCCCAGTCTGTTAAACATTGCAAGTAAAATTGCAACTATACACATGAACTCAACACTATCTGATATCCTTGATATTTGTGTTATGGATTTCAGAGTTAGGTGCTACCACATCTTCTCTGTGGTAAATATCTTGCAATGTTCCCACACAATTGACCATTAACATTTTTTTTTTGAAGGTATTTCCTCTTCTTTTATTAAAATTTTTTAAATATTTATTTCCTACTAAAAGCCACAAAAAATTGCTTTCTGATTCAGGTAAAATATTAGCACAGGAATTCTAAATTTACTTTAGAGATTATGTCTACTTGTCCATTTCTGTTTGCCAGACCAGTTTATGCTTCCCCCTACAAGGATAGATGGTGTAAAAAATGTTGTGCAAATTAGAAGATTCATCCAATTTTTTTTTAGTAGTTCTGGAAGCATGTTTAATACAGTCTAAATTGTCCTGATTAATTTGTGGCCTATGTGCTTATTTTTGGTTAATTTCTGAAAGAGCTGGGGATAGCAGTGTGCCATATCTTAGTGATTCAGTTATCCTGCTAGCTGCAATTCTGTTCCACAGGTTTTGAAGAGGAAGGAGTTGACTGTATTGAAGCACTTGACTGGCTGACTAGCTCTAACCTCTATTCTGCAATAATCAGCTCTGTCTCTGAGCTGCAGGATGTTCTCAACAAACCAGGTAATTTTAACAGTACATTGTTGTAGCAGAAATATATTTTAAAAAATAAATAGATCAGGGTGATCACATAATTTCCATTTTTACTATTTTATCTAAACTATTCTGGATCATATCTCTGAAGAGGTATTTCTGAATATTATGATAGACATCTTTGACTAGATATTATATCCTGAGCTAGTCATTACAAATTCTAGTGGGCCGTTTCCCTGAAGGAGTAACTTTATGGCAGGGGAAAATAATAACCCTCTTCTACAGTCTCTGAACGATCATATCTCTTCTGTTGGAACAGATTAATTTTCTCTAACGGCTGATAGGATGTTTTACCCTTTCAGTATATAGAGCCATGGAAGCAGAAGGCTGAAGAGTGTTTCTAGAGTTTATTTGCAGAGAGAACTGATTTAGGTTCCCTCGGTTCATCTGCATTGCTGCCATCCCCAGTTCTTTGTTAACCCGTAGTTTTAGAGTCCCAACATTTCTGTCATAGAAAAAAGGATATTAGAGAAGGGATAATTTATATGAATAAAGGGAAATAGCAGGATGGAGACGAGGTGATGCATTTTCCAGACGGCTAAACAGGAAATCGGTATAAAAGTTGCCAATTAATCAAATGTGTTTAGATTCAGTTTCAGCCACTTTCTTCTTTGATAATGCTTTTTTCAGAAACTTGAATTCATATCCTTACAAAGCAAAGTTTGAACTGTGTTTCAGATTCAGTATTCTGTGCTTCAGAATATTTACAGGTTCCATCCTGTATAATGGAAAAAGAATTGCATATTACAAAGAAACTGGAACTCATAACCTGCTTGATGTTTCGTTTTTGTTGTTGTTTCTTAAAGATCCAAACTCCTGGCTTTCTGGACACTCACTGGTCAATGCAGCCAGGAACTCCTTTGTAAAACTGATGGACAATCTGAGCATATTAATGGAGGCAGTTCAAGTGAATGCTTGCAAGTGCACTGCTTACCTGGAGAGGGACTCCCTGATACAGAGGCTAGCTTGTGGACTCCACAGAGTAAATGCCCAGGCCCTGGAAGTTGGATTGTATGACAGACTGCCCACTACAGTAAGCAGAATTACAGTTCTCCTTCATGAAAACAGAAGGTTCACAGTAACAGTGAAGCTCCCTTGATAGCACCATTTATTTTGTTTCAGGCTGGTTATGAGTCCTTGACAATAAGTACCCCTATATGGACACTAAGAAGTTGCTTTGCCACACATTAGGGTGTGGATAGGTCTTTTACTGAAAAAGATTTTTTGGAAGAGTTTTAGTGTATCCAAGTAAAAGATTTTTTTCAAGTTCTATCAGAACTGTGTTAGCTTATAAGAACAAATTTGCTTTTGGCTTGATGCAAATGTTAAGGTTGGTTTTTTTTATTGTTTTCTATTTTCTTGTGTTTACCATCCTTTCTTTCTGTAAAGATAACCTTCTCCCCTTTAACCAAAATGAAAGGATAAACTCTTTCTCTCATAATCTGTCTTTTAATGTAGACTTTAGATGAAAATAGTACGTTCTTGTAAACAGAATTTACAGTGACCCTTGGTATGTTCAAACTCTTGCCCTTGTGTAGGTCTTTTAGAGATGGAGGAAAAAATTACAGTTTTGTCTGAATTTTCTTGGGTCTTAAATACAATTTATTTTATTGCTAAAATAGCAGATTTTATAGCACCTTAATTTATTTCTGTTTGCTGACAGAGAACCATAGCAATCTTGCAGCAGGAAGTATTTGAATTTTCACGAAGGCTTCATACAGCAGAGGTGGAATGCCGCTCACTGCACCTGCAGCTTGCAGAGTTCAAATGGACTTTCAATGACATGCAAAAAGATGCTGAAAAAGCCCAGGCACTGCAAGAGCAATTAAATGCACTTCAGCATGTAAGTATATGTGGATTTGGAGACTCTCTTGCTTAAGAGAGATTCTCCTTTCTATACATTTTTTGATTTGTGTTCTTTTGAAAAACAAGCATAAAATTGATTTACTATTAACAGTATTTTCCAGAAAACTTGTAAATATTACTAAACTAGAAGTCAGTTGTACACCTTTTCCACAAGAGTTTCCTTTTGATTTGTAGAAGGAGGTATCCTGTATAAATTAGTTTGGTCTTCAGCAATCCAGGTTCTCCCATTTGTTGGAAATGTTGATGTGATTTATGTATCCTAAAAGATTTCACTTCAACAGTGTAAAGTCAGCTGGAATGAGGGTAATCAATAAGAATGTTCATGAGAAGTTCATGAAATACAGCAATTTAAACTCTGTATGGATATTGATGAATATTGTAATAAATAAAATACAAATTTTTGTGGATCTTTTCCCCTGAAGAAGTAACTTTATGGCAGGGGAAAAAAGCCTTTTCCTACATTCTTGTTAGCACAAATCCACCAAATTCCCCTGAGTCTTTTGCTGTTGCTGATTGATTTACTGAAACACTGTTGGTTCCCTGTCCTCAAGCCTAGTTGTTAGAACCTGTCAGTGTGTCCCAATCCAAGCACTTCCAAGCAGAGAATATCTGCTGGATGATGTCCCACCCATCATCCTTCCTGTTCCTAGCTGGTAAAATGGATGGGTTTTTTTTTTTACTCAAAAATAACTAATCATCTTCTGTTTTGTTCTTAATAGGTTTTATTCCCTTAGAGTTCTGGGACAGTTAGATGAAAATTGTCACATTTTAGATTGTAGTTCAAATGCTGATGATGACTTTCCTTCAAGAATGATTTCTTCTTTCTGGAACAGTTTTTGGAGGAGAAAAAGAGTCCACAAAAGGTGTTTACAAGGGTTAAAAAGATATCCATTAAAATTTTGAACACTGATCTGCATAATTTTCCTTCTAAATATTGAAGTTTTGCATCCTAGGCTGCTAATTTGAATAGAAAAATGAATGCCAAGACTTTACATGAATGTTCTTGATAAAAAATACAGTAGTTAACTGGTCTGCCATCTTATTGTTCAATGATCCCTCTTCATGTTAGAAAACCTCGATATTAATCCTAAGCATGCACTTGTTTTAGAATCCGGTATGGTTGAGAGCGGAACTCAGAAAGTCAGGTAGGGAAACCAGTGAATATAGTTACAGAATCAGACACAACTTACTTCTCTTTCCAGAGAATAATCACCCAAGACAATATACATGAGGAATTAGAAAATGCTTTGCAGCGTGAGCAGGAGGCAAGACTGCTTTTACAAGAACACGAGCGACGGCTTCAGGATTTAAGTAATAGATTAGAAGTGCACACCACTGCAGACACAGATAGAAGCCAAGATGTATCTCTGAAGGTAAGAGTATTCTTCTGAAATAGTCACCAGAATTTTATCTTTTGTTAAATAAGCGAAATTGTGTGGTCCTTGTATAAATAAAATAATGGGAGTAGATACACACGTACTACTCAGTCTGCTGAAATTTGAGGCTACTCAAAAAACACATCAAAGTTTGTTTGGTTTTTTTTAGCTATAGATGTTTTGGTTTTAAAACTTTAAGAAAAAGTCTTCAGTGAGGTTTTTTTTTTTTTTTTTTGCCTACAATCATTTTGTTTTCTAAAACACCCTTGTACATAGCAAACATAATAAAAACTGGGGAGGTTCTGAGTCAGTAATACTTTTGCTAGGAAATTCATAAAACCTTAGTATGCAGTTGTGCAAATCTACTTCACAGTCAATTTGTCTTCCACGTTGGTCAGTAGCCAATGGCGTAAAGTGAAGTTTATTTGGGCTAACGAGTAACTCTGCTCTCTGTCTGCTGGCAGAGCCTCTCTGAGGCATCGGAGGAGCTGAGGAGAAGAGACAGAGTTCTGAATCACCAGAAGAGACTCCTTAAAGACATGGACAAGGACCGGCAGCGGCTGCTGGAATCTCTCCAGGAGGCAGAACGTGACCTCCAAAAGGCAGCAAAGTGAGCACTGGGGGCCTGGGGGATGTCACTTAAAATGGGCAAAAATTTCAGTTCCTACTTCCATGGGCAGGGCTTTAGACCTGACCAGTGTAAGGCTAGAAGAGAAAAGTACATCTGTCTCTTTTTTGAAATTCAGGGGTAGTCTTCTAAAGAGAAAACTGTTAGTTCAAAATACCAGGTGATATGTTTTCTGCGGTTATCCCATAATAGTGCTCCAAATTCTGGGTGCTGAAATAACTGGCAAAAAAAAAAAAAAAAAAGCCTGTGCTATCTTACTGATCTGTCAACATCTCTTTGTCAGATCCTTAAAGTTCTGCTTATTTAAGAGATGACTATTTGTTCTCTCTGTTTCCATGCCATCTTTTTATAGACAGATACAATTTATTTATAGTAGTACAGAAGCATCAGCTAGGTGACAGGTCTTAGCTGCCAAAGGGACTGAAATCCGTTTTGGACCTAGCCTTTCCTGTGGGACAGGATAGATCTTCCAGCTGATGTCAGGGAGTTTTGTATGTAGACATAACCCCCACACCATTTACACCATGACCTGGAGTGGAAGGAAAGGCTCAGGCACCAGTCTTGAAAAGATCGGTAGTCAAAAGGAGCCCCCTTGACTTGAAGGAGCTTATTGCTAACCTAATCTCACAGTCATATGGTCAAATAAAAAGATGAATCCTTGCAGACTTTGTTTTCTAATACTTATCATATTATGAAGTATGTATTATGAATATTGTTGGTCCATGTCTAGGATCTAAAAAAATTTATTTAATTAAAATGTCTTATTATACCTAGAATTATTAGCCCTCTGAAGAACAACATCTGAGAAGCTTTAAGTGTTTTATGCACCAGGGAAATAATGCAATTGGTATAGTCCTCAATGAAATGTTTAACAATCTAATTAAAATGACAAATGTTATTTGGTATGATTGGATCAAAGCAGGTGTGCCCTTTTCACCCTGCCCCAATCTATTTTGGACACTTTAATAAAGATCATTCCTTGTGGCCATACATATATCCAGAAACAGTTATTTTAATGTGAAGTGGCTTTAAAATTGGCTTTTTTATTTTTTCCTGTATATAGCAGTTGAATATTTACAAAGAAATCTCCCCTCCCCTTCATTGTTCTAGCAACTGTTCACAAGAAATGGGGTTTTTTTCTGCCATTGGAACATATATGTGAAATAGGTGAAATAAACAGAATCTGTCAGTGTTTTCCAATACAAGACTATAACACGGTCCTGCTAGAGTCTTTTTATGCCCTCAATATCCAACCCGTGATAGTTTTTCATTGATTGGCCTATAGTTACATCTATTTTAATTGCTTCTCCTCAACAGAAGCATCTTTCATATTAAAATGCGACAAATAGTGGTACATGAACTATTTTTAGGGTTTGCATTGGAGATATGAAAAAGAGAGAGAAAATCCTAACAGTTTGAGTTATCAGTAATTATTTTCTAAGACATGACAGTCACAAAGTAGCAGAAGAATAATTTCTACACTGGTAGAGCTTTAGTTCTATAAAGTTACTCCATTGTTCTTGTTTTGGCTTATTTTTTTTTTCTTTTATAATAGAGACAAAGAGTTCCTTATTAATCATATGAAAGCTGTGCATGCCACCATGACTAAGGTAAGAATTTAAAGTGTTCCCTCTGATTTGTGTTTCCAAACACACCAAAGCCTTAGAACTGCTTATTCTCAGGGAAGGAGAGAAGCTGTTGTAAAGCAACTTCCTTTCCTTAGGGTTGAAGTTTGCCCCCACAACTTCTTCCATCTTAAAAAACCACAGTGAAATAAAATGCAAGTTTATAGCACACAAGCAACTTATTCTGAATGTAGAAGTTATGACAAAATTGTTTCTGGTTGCCAAGTGAAGACTAATGGAACACACATAAAATTGGCAACTGTTGTGGAGTTAACTCTTTACTGAGTAAGGTGAGGTCACATACATGGTGGCCATAAAACATTCGGTTTTGTGTCTTTACCTCTGTACTTTAACATCTGAAACATCATAAATAGGAAAGGAAAAGACAGTAAGTCAAAATCTGTGGTCAGAAACTTCCGTGATATTTTTTTTAAGTGTATTTTGAATTTAGTAATAGTCTCAAACTGTCTCTCTGACTTGTACAATTGTGCCCTGGTATAGGACTATTTGAAGGTCCAACAAAGCTCTATATATTAATTATTTAGAAGAAAGGACTATTTTCCACTATAGCTCTATAGTGGCAAATTGTTTTATAACTCTTTTCAATCTATAGCAGCACAGAGCAAAAGAAGTGTTTTCATTACTTTGGAGCATCAGTTTTCCTTACTACATCTTTAATTCCTAGCTACACAGGAATCTCTTCTTTATTTTAGTTTCTGTGTTCACCAGAAGTGTTGTTAATTTAATTTTGATACCGTTTTCAAGTCTCTTTCCTTTAATGCTCATGGAAAGACAGAACCTAAACTGCACGTTTTACCTGCAGCAAACTGTGCTGATGGAAAATTTCCTTTTTGCCACCACCATCTTCATGCTGGCTTCTTTCAAACTTTGGAAGCGGATGTCCTGCAGCAAGTGCTGTGTTTTTACACTAATATGTACACGTTATATCCTTGGCCTTTCCCTTTTCAGACCACGGCGAGATACTTTTTCTCTATTTTTTTTTTTTTTTGTAGCATTCTTTCCCAGCACTGTGAATTAGAGATTTATTTGCAATGAAAAACCAATCAGTCATAATTTATTCATGGATGTTAGGTCCAGCGATCAATGCAAGTCCACTCAGTGGGCTCAAGGGGACCCAGTTCATCCCAGATGGTGTGTCTGAAGGAGAATTATGAGTGATGCTGGGTTTCTTTTCCCTTTAGGCCAGCGATCGTTTTGCGTCATCAGGTTATACAGCATCCACAAGTCAGTCCTTCCTGCTGCTCCCCAGTCTGAATCTGGAGACCCTTTCAGAGGAAGAAATGAGGGGCAGGCCAGAGGCTAGAGCATTCCAGGTTAGAGTCTAAAACCAATCCTGTTTAATTTTATTTTTTCAGTTTTCTTTCACTTTTTGCATCTGAGATAGAACAAGCAGATAGACTGCTGTGAACAAACGGAGACATGAACCTACAAACAAACAAAACCACCAAACAAAAAGGACAAGTTTTTCATGCTCTTTCTTGGCCAGCATCAGATCTTTTTCAACCCACAGTTCTAGAATTAGCTGTGGGTTTTGAGCATTCCTGATTTAAAAGAAACTGCTATTTAGAATGTTTAAATACAGAAGCTATTTTATTCATGTGTGTTTAAAGACTTGCACATTTCAAAATACTAATTTTGTAAGGACAAAACAATGAGCAGAAAAAAGAGAAATTAACTGAAAATGTGCCCTATTTTCAGCTCTGAACATGGATTTAGTGCAATGCCTCCTTACTGTTTTTAAGTTTGATGTCTTCTACAGAAACTACCCCTTAGTTTTTACAGTTGTGCAGAATACATTAGTGCTAAGACAGAATTTTTTTCCCCAATAAGAGAACAAAAGACAGAGTTAGTACATATATCTTTCATTGTGCTTCTCTGTCTGAATTAGAGAGAGAGCAGGTAATCAAGTAAAGTGCAAGGAACTTAGACAATGCAAGTGTTTCATATGGTGTTTACGTTTCTGCAGTAATTCCTTCCAATTTATTGTAGATTTTCTGTTCTAAGGCAGTATATAATTGCAGGATCAGGGTCAAAAAATCCAACATTCAAGAAAGGCAGATTCTAAGCTGGAAATTTGTCACTGTTGCCCTCTTGCATGCTTACATGCATTCCAATATGATAAAGATATAAATTATGTGTGCATTATCATGTTTCCACAATAAAATACGTAAATATGTAATACGTAATGCCTTGAGATTCCCATTAAGATTAATTAGCACAGCTGAACTTTTCTGTCAAAGGGTAGAATTACAAATATTTCCCCAGTAGAGTGATGATCCACTTTAGAACTGCACAAAAGGTCCCACAGGTGGCATCTTTTTACAGGCGGCATAGTGGCAATCACCAACTTTTAAATCCTGCTTTTCTAATTTGGTAGTGGATGCTGCTTCTTTTTTTTATCCCATCCCAACTCCCATTCTTTTTTGACCTCTCAATGATTGCAGAAGCATCTGCAGGGCAACCTGTTCCCTCTTTCTTTCCAGAAGAGAATCAGAAATTCAAAAAGTTTCATATTGGTAAAAAGTGCTTGTGGTATAACTAACACATAGTACAGCACGTGCTAGGGAGCTTGCTGGTGGGGCAGAATTGTAAAGTTCTTGTTCACCTGGCAGCTTCAGGTACACTTGGTAACTCAGGACATACACAAACAGCACCAATGGGTCACAGTCTGTGTCAATGTGAACTTCCTTTTCTCCTCCCCTTTTCCTCTTTCTCCCTTTCCCCATCTTTCTTTCCCTCTTTTTCCTCTCTCTCTCCCCTCCCCTCATCTCTAGTTCCTGTTTGATACCTTTCCAAGCACATTATTGAGGTTTTATTATAAAATTTGCCTTTTATAGCCAGAGGTCACCTAATGGATTTTAATTTTACTTTATGCCAAACTGTATTAAGGGCAATCCTGCAATCTTAAGTGAGGTAGGCAGTTAGGAATCACTTTAGGGACACTCGTCATTAAAAGCAGTGGAGTTGTTTGCAGGGACATCCTCTAGAACTGCCTTAGTCTGTGAAAAGCACATTTCAATTAAAGGCCTTACAGTCTGCAAGAATCCTCTTTTAGGACCAGAACCATAGCACCAAGACATTTTGGAGATTCTTTCTGGTGAGAAAAGATGTGATAAGGGTTAATTTGCCACTGCTGTCTCCTAGACACCATAACTAAATAACCTGACTGATTGTAGCTGTGTTAATGTCTACTCTGAAAAGCAGTAGTGTGAAACCAAGGAAATGAAAACTGCAAAAATCTTTATAAATCCCTGTTTGTGGTACTAAGTTGATTTTTGTCTATACCACAGGTTTACATTCAAAAGACCAATTTCATATTTCCTGAAGGGAAAAATTATAATGTATAAAATGTGATTAACCATTGTAAAGAAGACAAATAATCTAAACAGTTACTTGAGACTACTTGGAGTAGATATAAAGTTACTAGTACTGCCAACTTATTTGTGCTCTCTTGTGCTGCTAACTTTATCATCAGTCTAATCAATTTAACAAAACTGGGACATTCTTCCAGTACATACATGAAAGCAGTTACATTTTTCCAGCTATATTGTAAATCAGATTATTTGTTTTCAGAGGTCTGTAGGTTTACAATGTTTAATTTGTTTCTCCCAAGTTAATTTTTCTGCTGCGGAGTGGAAGGATTAGTAAATTGACTCATTTTGGAAATGTGAACTTTTGCCTGAAACTGTGTGGTAATATTTTTGTGAACAGAAATTGAACCTGCACTGACTCTTGCATTAAAATAAAATGAAAAATTGTATCAAGAGTTCAATGCTGTACTGCATGCTTGAAAACATCTCATCAAAATATCTTCTAACTAGGGTGTGGAATAATTTCCTTTTCTTAAATGATATTAATATTTAAGATTTTAGAGGAGATACAAAATTCAGTGTTAGACCTTTTTGATGTTTAAGTCCTGGGACTGGAATTCTGCCTGGCTTACAAACTTTGTTTGATTTCCCTGATTAATAATAATTGTGTCCTTTTTAATTAATTTGGATCTGTGCTACTTGGCATTTAAGTGGAGCGTGCCAGGCACTGATGATTTCTTTTACTTTTATTTAAAGAACGTGCTTATAAGTTTCAAGAGTCTCTACACAATGGCAGCCGCCTATGTGGAAGTATTAACAGCAGGAAGAGAATCTTACCGGATTCACTTTCCATCCCAAGCAGCCGGCACACCTCTTGATTCTGCTTGTGATGGTAAGTCAGACTTTCAAGCAGTTATAGTCCCTTGGATGTGGCTTCCTAGCCAGCATCTCCCTTCGTGCTGCACAGCTTTGGCAGGCAAATACAACAATACTGAAGTTGAAACCTAGTGGAGGAGTAACACTGGTGCAAATAGAAACCTTCTGAGACAGAAAGACAGAAACTTTTTGAACTCTTGTTCAAAAGAGAAAGGCCATGGTGAAAGCTGACACAGGGATTAAAATTACTATTGTAGTTTCTTTTCTATTGGTCTGTATTTGCCTGGATATTTTTGGTTTTAGTTTTGGTTTGGTTACTTGGTTGGATGGATGGTTTGGGTTTTGGGGAGTGGTGGTGGTGGGTGGGTGGGTGTTTGGTTAGTGATTTTTTTAAATTACTATTTTTCTTTCTTTCTATTTTTTTACAAAAGGCTTTTTGCTTTCATTTTGTTATAAACCATTAACATTTTTGTACTAGTCTTTCCTTGCAACCATAATAATTTCAGTTCTGTGCATTTAATTATCTTGGTTTTTAAAATTTACTTTCTCTGAAGTAAATTTACTTTCTATGAACAGATGTTTTTTTGCCTCACGTTTCACCCAAAGCAGCCAGCACACCTCCTGCTCCTGCTCGTTCTCGTGATGGTAAGTCTGTTTTTCAAGCAATTATAGTCTCTTGGATGTGGCTTCCTAGCCAGCATCTCCCTTCGTGCTGCACAGCTTCGGCAGGCAAATACAACAATACTGAAGTGGAAACATAATGGAGCAATAAAATTAGTCCTAACTGAAACATTCTGAGATATTGTTCAGAAGAGAAATTTGGTGGTGAAAGGTGACACAGGGCGTAAAATTACTACTGTAATTTTTTTTTTTTTTAATTGTTCTGCATTTGCTTGGATATTTTTGGTTTCAGTTTGGGTTTGGTTGCTTGGTTGGTTGGGATTTTTTGCTTTTGGGGAGTGTTGGTGGGTGGGTAGGTATTTGGTTTTGGTTGTTTTTTTTTTTTAATTACTATTTTTAATCTCTTTCTCTCTTTCTTTCATTTACCAAGGGCTTTTTCCTTTCTATTATAAACCATTAACCTTTTTGTACTACCCTTTCTTTGCAACCATAACCATTTCAGTTCTGTGCATTTCCTTGCTTTTTAAAATTTACTTTCTATGAACAGAATCTTTTCGGTCTCACTTTGAAACCCGAACTACCAATACACCTCGTGGTCCGGCTCATGATAGTAAGTCTTTTTTTCAAGTAATTATAGTCCCTTGGATGTGGCTACCTAGCCAGCAGCTCCCTTTGTGCTGCACAGCTTCGGCAGGCAAATACAACAATACTCAATTGGAAACATAACAGAGTAATAAAACTGGTGTCAACAGAAACGTTCTGAGACTTTTTTCAAAAGAAAAAGGGGATGATGAAAACTGACACAGGGATTAAAATTACTACTGTCTTTTTTTTGTTGTTATTGGTCTGTAATTACTTCGATATTTTTGGTTTTAGCTTGGGTTTGATTGCTTGGTTGTTTGGATACATTTTGGTTTTGAGGAGTGGTGGGTGGCTGTTTGGTTTTTGATTTTTTTGGATTTCTCTTTTTAATTTTTTTCCTACTTTCTTTCTTTCCTTTTTTTTAACAAACACTTTTTTTCTATTCTCTCTGTTATAAACCATTATACTAGCCTTTCTTTGCAACCATAAACATTTCAGTTCTGTGCAATTTCTTGTTTTATTAAATTTACTTTCTCTAAAGTAAATTTACTTTCTTTCAACAGAATCTTTTCCAGTTCATGTTTCACCCCAAGCAGCCAGTACAGCTCCTGCTCCTGCTCCTGCTCCTGCTCCTGCTCCTGCTCCTGCTCCTGCTCATGATGGTAAGTCTATTTTTCAAGCAATTATAGTGCCTTGGATACAGCTTCCTAGCCAGCATCTCCCTTCATGCTGCACAGCTTCTCTAGGCAAATACAATTTTGAAGTGTAAACATAATGGAGCAGTAAAACTAGTGAGAACAGAAAGGTTCTGAGACCTTGCTCAGAAGAGAAAGGGCATGGTGAAATCTAACACATGGATTAAAATTACTAATTTTTTTTTTTCTATTGGTCTATATTTGCTTGGATATTTTTGGTTTTAATTTGTGTTTGATTGCTTGGTTTGTTGGACTTTCTTGGTTTTGGGATGTGGCTGAGGGTGGGTGAGTGGGTGTTTTGTTTTTTGAGTTTTTTCTTTTATTACTTCTTTTAATCTCTTTCTTTCTTTCTTTCTTTCTTTCTTTGTTTCTTTCTTCCTTTCCTTATTTCTTTCTCTCTTTTTCTGTCTTGCTTTCTTTCTGTCTTTCATTCTCCCTTTCCTTCTCTCTTCTTTCCTTCTTGCTCTCTCTTTCTCTCTCTTTCTTGGCTTTTTCCTTTCTTTCTGTTATAAACTGTTAACATTTTTGTACTAGCCTTTTCTTGCAACCATAACCATTGTAATTCTGTGCATTTCCTTGTTTTGTTAAATTTACTTTCTATGAATAGAATCTTCTCAGCCTCGCTTTGGACCCCACAGACCCACTGCTCCTCGTGGTCACGAAATGGATGGTAAGTCTGCTTTTCGAGCAATTATAGTCTCTTGGATGTGGCTTCCTAGCCAGCATCTCCGTTCGTGCTGCACATCTTCTCTAGGCAAATACAACAATACAGAAGTGTAAACATAATGGAGCAATAAAACTAGAGCTAATAGAAACATTCTGAGACATTGCTCAGAAGAGAAACTTGTTAGTGAAAGCTGACACAGGGATTAAAATTACTGATGTAATTTTTTTTTTTTCTATTAGTCTGTATTTGCTTGGATATTTTTGGTTTTAGTTTGGGTTTGGTTGCTTGTTTGGATGGATGTTTTTGGTTGGGGAGTGGTGTTGGTGGTGGGTGGGTGGGTGTTTGGTTAGTGATTTTTTAAAATTACTATTTTTCTTTCTTTCTTTCTGTTTTTTACTAAAGGTTTTTTGCTTTCATTTTATTATAAACCATTAACATTTTTGTACATTTTGTACTAGTCTTTCCTTCTTTCCTTCCTTGCAACCATAATAATTTCAGTTCTGTGCATTTAATTATCTTGGTTTTTAAAATTTACTTCTCTGAAGTAAATTTACTTTCTATGAACAGATGTTTTTTTGCCTCATGTTTCACCCAAAGCAGCCAGCACACCTCCTGCTCCTGCTCGTTCTCGTGATGGTAAGTCTGTTTTTCAAGCAATTATAGTCTCTTGGATGTGGCTTCCTAGCCAGCATCTCCCTTCGTGCTGCACAGCTTCGGCAGGCAAATACAACAATACTGAAGTGGAAACATAATGGAGCAATAAAATTAGTCCTAACTGAAACATTCTGAGATATTGTTCAGAAGAGAAAGGCCATGGTGAAAGCTGAAACAGGGAGTAAAATTACTACTGTAATATATTTTTTAAATTGGTCTGTATTTGCTTGGGTATTTTTGGTTTTTGCTTGGGTTTGGTTACTTGGTGGGTTGGATTCTTTTGCTTTTGGGGAGTGTTGGTGGTGGGTGGGTGTTCGGTTAGTGAGTTTTTTTTATTACTATTTTTAGTTTCTTTCTTTTCCTTTTTTTATTATTTTAAGATAGGCTTTTTCCTTTCTTTTTATTTTTAGCTATTAACATTTGTGTACTACCCTTTCCCTGCAACCATAACCATTTCAGTTCTGTGCATTTCCTTGCTTTTTAAAATTTACTTTTTATGAACAGAATCTTTTCAGCCTCACTTTGAAACCCAAACAACCAGTCCAGCTTGTGATGTTTTTACTGTTTTTCAAGTAATTATAGTCCCTTGGATGTGGCTTCCTAGCCAGCATCTCCCTTCATGCTGCACAGCTTCTCTAGGCAAATACAACAATACTCAATTGGAAACATAATGGAGTAATAAAATTAGTTCTAACTGAAACATTCTGAGACCTTTTTCGGAAGAGAAAGGGGATGGTGGAAGCAAACATACGGATTAAAATTACTACTGTAAATATTTTTTCTATTGGTCCCTCTTTGTGGCGTATGGATGCGACACTCATAAGCTGAGTGCAAAATGAATCTGTTTATTGCAGAGTTAAGACAGTGCTTATACCCTTAGTGTGAGAATCTCTGTTCAGTTCTTTGCATGCAACCTCATTTCAGGCCTGTAATAAATCCGTCTGCCTGACAGTTTCTTATTTTTCTCAAGGTTTGCAGGCGTCAAAGAAACAGGACGCCTTTCCTGCTTTCAGATTGTGTGTAATCTGCATTGTTTCGTGATTTTCAGGGGTTTTTTACAGCACGTGGCTTCCTCTACTTTCACACCTATTTGCTTGGATATTTTTGGTTTTAGTTTGGGTTTGGTTGCTTGGACTTTTTTGATTTTTGGGAGTGGTAGTGGTGGGTGGGTTTTGTTTTTGATTTTTTTTTAATTACTATTTTTAATTTCTTTCTTTCTTTCTTTTGTTTTAACCACAGGGTTTTTTCCCTTCTTTCTGTTATAAAGCATTTATAATTGCCTTTCCTTGCAACCATAACCATTTCAGTTCTGTGCATTTCCTTGCTTTTTAAAATTAACTTTCTCTCAAGTAAATTTATTTTCTCTGAACAGAACCTTCTCAGCTTCGCTTTATACCCCAAACAACTAGTACACCTCGTGGTCCAGCTCGTGATGGTAAGTCTGTTTTTCAAGCAATTATAGTCCCTTGGATGTGGCTTCCTAGTCAGCATCTCCCTTTGTGCTGCACAGCTTTTCCAGGCCAGTACAACAATACTGAAGTGTAAACATAATGGAGCAATAAAACTAGAGCTGACAGAAACATTCTGAGACATTTTTCAGAAGAAAAACTTAGTGGTGAAAGCTGACACAGGAATTAAAATTACTACCTTTTTTTTTTTTTTTTTTTTTTCTATTGGTCCATATTTGCTTGGACATTTTTGGTTTTAGTTTGGGTTTGGTTGCTTGGTTGGTTGGATTTTTTGGTTTTGGTAGTGTTGGTTGTGGGTGGGTGGGTGTTTGGGTTTTGATTTTTTTTTTATTTACTATTTTTGATTTTTTTGTTTCTTTCCTTTTTCTTACCAAAGGCTTTCTCCTTTCCTTCTGTTTTATTTTTGCACTAGCCTTCCCTTGCAACCATAACCATTTCATTATTTCATAACCATTTGTGCATTTCCTTTTTTTTTTCTTAAATTTACTTCCTCTGAAATTGCAGAAAGTCATCAGGCTGGTTATTTTTTTGTTACCCTCTATCTTGCAGTATTTCCTTGGAAATAGTCTAGAACAGAGTTCATTAAATATGGACCTCAAAGAATTTTAACTTTTACTTACCACTGTTAATTAGTAGTGGATGGTTTATTTTCTTTGAAATGTGTGAATGTTCTTACAGCAATAGTTGAGTAAAGTAAATCTTACAGGCCACAAAAGAGAATTTCTCAACTATTGAGATGATTGCAGACGTGAAAGAATGGAGATATCAGTACAGGCAAAACCAGAAAAGTGTATCAATAATGTTTACTAAGCTGGAAATGTCTGTAATGCTGAATACACCAAGCAGTGATGTCTTCCATAAACTATGTTTTTTCTGGAGTATTTGCATTTCTTAGCTGATTTTAATCAACTGGCATCACTTTCCAGCATTACTGTATAGCCAAGGAATGCAGGTATCCCAGTGCAAATTCTCGCCTTGTCAAGTCACTTTGCTTACACAACTAGTAGTTGTAACTGAATAGTATAAATCACACAGTTTGAAATAATAAAAATATGAAACTTACTTTTATAATCACATTACATAACTTCGGATAAGGTGTTCAAAAACACAGTAGTTCAACCCCACACTTGCTATCTGGTAAAGAAAGTGCCTTTTCTATGCAAAAATTGTTTGATACTCAGTATTCTAGGTATGTGAACTTTTAAATTGTCAGAGTATTGTAACATATTTGACTATTACAGTAATTTAATTTAAATGTTTCCTGTAACAATATGCCTGACTAATATTTGAAGAGTATCAAGTGTTGATTTCAATTGATGGTAAAATATGTCTAAAAGTAAATGAGTCCCTTCTGTGGCTAGCACGGCACATGTTCCCATGCAGGTAACAGTGCATAGGTGATAGGGAGACTGTCAAACAAGTTTGTTTACTTGATTTAAAAAACCACACCCTAGGAATTATATTGACGAGAGGCAAAAAGATCTCTGTAACTATTTGTAGCACTTCAAATAAAGTGCTATTATTTTCCAACACTTCCTAGGGCAGGATACTTGTCCTAATGTCCTTTGTCTATTAAAGATTAATATATATAATCAGGTGCCATGTGTTTCAAATAAGCACTTACGACAAGAAGCAAACAGTTTTAAGTACTTCACATATGTACCTTCGTGAGAGGTATTTAACAGCAAATGTAGATTCCCTCCTAATTTGTTTTTTATTCTTTATTTCATTCCAGCACACAGGAGAGGGCTTAGACATCAACATATTAACTTCGGGTGGGAAAGTCAGTTTGACCAGAGTTATAGCCAAGATTTCCGGGCACTACCAGCTGAAACGGAGACATTCTCCAATGTGATATCCGACGGAACTTACGCTGCGTCTGGACCCAACATACCCTCCAGGGTGACACTCAGCAGAATAGGTGCTGGATCATCAATGGACAAATCCTCCAGTCTGCTACCCCGCAGAATTTACACTGTGTCTGCACCTGACATACCCTTCAGTGTGAGAAGCAGCCACACTGGTATGGGGTCATCAATGGATATATCCTCCGGTGTAATACCCTATGGGACTTCAGTCAACACACCCTCCAATGTGATACCGACCAGAAGTGATGTTGGGCCATCAATGGATGAATCCTCCCATATAACACGAGACACAACTTTTACCATGCCTTACACTCTGACAGATGGTGGAACTGATCCTTGGTTATTATTGGATGAATCCTCCCGTATGGTACAAAACATATCTTTTACCATGCCCTCCAATCTGATAGGGAACGGAGCTGGTACTGGGTCTTCAGTCAACACATCCTTCATTTTCAGACCACGCAGAACCAGTTCTTTGCCTTTAGTCAGGTCTTTCAGCCCAAATGTCTTATCCAGGACCAGAAGAAATCAGGAAATTTGATTATCAGGGTCTTGGTTGTGTCAGCTTTCTTAAGCGATACTCTAGCTTCCATTCAGAGGGAAAAAACTCTAGCAATGTGAAAAGAGCTAATTAAAGTACTGGTTCATCTACCTTTGCATTGTTATTCAGTGTATGTATTTTTGTCTGTAATTTTATATCTTTATGAAAAAATTAATATCTTCACATTCCTGTGTTTCTCATTATTCGTATACCAAAACACCTATTTTTTAACTCTTATTTCTTGCAGTTGTTAATTTTTATGTAGTATATTTTAAAATGTTATAAAACAACACATTTTTGGTAGTTTTCCTCATTCTTTAAAAAAAATCCACAAGCCATTTTACTCTCTGTCCCTCAAAGTTGTTTCATACCTATTTTAAACTAGGACTACAATACTTTAATAGGATTGAGAGGGATCCGTGAAATGTATGCCAGTGATTCCTGATGTGGAATGTCACAGCCCAGCCATAAGCCTCTTTCTTTTGTGGTTTTTTTCTTCTCATTATCTCAACTGCAGACACATTTAGTTGCAAACTTAAGCCACATGATCAAAATAAAAATGATGTGATGGGCCTTTGGGAACAGCCTTTCTGATCTTTCTCCTTTTTCAGTTGAGCAAGACTCTCGTCTAGGTAAAGAGATTGCACTTAGTCATACAAAACCATTCGGCAGGAACTCTGTTTACCTCTAGTAACAGCTGCACACCTGTATCTCCACAGGACGTTTTGGCTGTCCCACTCTCTATTGGGTTCTGGCTGCAAATGCCATTGCCCTTGCTATCTAGAAGTACCATGGCTGGGTGAAAACTGCCCAGTCGGCCCTATCCCTAAGGCAGTTTGGTCTGGAGTTTGTGAATGAAGGAGACCCTTATTCAATTCCAAACCACAGTAAAATAATCATAAAGAGAACTTTCCATCCGTAACAAACAATTGACAATTCAGAAGTGAATGTAGAGTTTATATGCAGAGTGATAAGAAAGGGAATCTTCCAATGGAGTTGTGCTTTTATGGAGTTTTTATTCTGACTCCCACTCACAGCTGGCACTGGAGAGAGCCATGTCCCTGGAAGTGCCAGTGTCTCCTGTCTGCCATAAATTGTTTTGCTGCAACAATCAGAGGCATCAGGCTAGAGAGAGGCTCCTCTGATGTTATGAACGGGAGCTGCCCCATGGAGAAAAAAAGAGACGAACTTTTACTTCCCAAACCCATCTCCTCATAGGCTCAAGCAGGATTCCTCTGGTTCCCAGAAATATGCAAAAATAGGGCTGAGAAGACCATCTGGATCTATGTGTTTGTGCCCAGGACCTTGCCATCACAGGCAAACGTGGCCCATAATCCCACTAATCCATTCATTGAGTTGTCTTCAGCTTGCTGGGATTTTTACTCTGCCAGTTCGGTGGGAATGTTGCTTACTGTCCAAGAGCTTTGTTCTTTTCAGGAAATTCAAAATACTTGTTTAAGTTATTCTTTTCTACAGACACAGGCTTTTGTAGTTTTTGAAAAACACGAGGAGCACAAACCATTCCTCAGGAAACTCCAACATGTCTAAGAGATGTTGATCCCAGTAGGATTTACTCCCTTGTTCTGCCAGTTGACAGGGGCGTTTTTAAAGCACACAGACACCAATGGAAAGAATGGTCTTATTTTACTAAGAATATAAAGGCAACACAAAAGTAAAATGATACTGATGCCTTATCCCTGTTCTTAAAATCAGAGTCGAACATGGTTAGAAGGGAAAAAGGGGTTTTTTACCTCGGTATTTATTTTAAGGATCCCTGGTTCACTCCGTCCAGGTGGAACACTCCGAACATGCACATCGAAATGCCCACCCCAGAATGCACACCCAAAAAGCACACCCAAATGTCCCCACACGATAGATGGACTATAGAATTATATCCCCAGTCAACCCCCTCCCTCACCCCCCGGAACCCTCCCCTAGACCCACCTATCTTTTCGTTTACAAAATGTGTTCCAGAGAGGACCTTGGTGTCTGAAGCCTCCAAGATGTTTAGTCTCCTAACTCAACAAAACATTAAGTCTAGGAATGTAGGCTGAAAGAAACACCAAGAATACAAAAGGCCACAAATGCATACAAAAGAGGTATAAAAGAAAAGGCAAAAAATCATTATGACATCAATGCAAATGAGAAAGAATTTGGAGGGGAAAAAAAAAGAAAAACTGTGAAGTTTTGAACCTGTAACATTCTCTGAAATGTGGTCTTATAACTCAAACTTTCTTTGTTGTGTTCAGCAGAGAAATTGAAAAAAATGTAACAAAAATGTTCTAATGAAGAGCAAAACTAAGATCATTTGTTATCTGCAAAATGGATAAGACTAATTGCACCAGACAAAAAAGCCTGTTGCCCTGAAAGAAAGGCAGCCCAAATGCCTTAACCACTCTTTCTGCTGAACATGAAATGAATTGGAAGAGACCCCCACTGAAAAATATTGGGACAGAACACGAAAACTAAAACCCCATCTAAATAATTATAATTTGAAACATTTTAACAACTTGTCTTACTCAGGCATATTTTGCCCGAGAAGCTTCTTTTTTTTTTTTTAGGAATTCCAAACACCCCTGCACTGAAGATAAGGAGAACGAGTTTGGGAGCAGCAAAACTGCAAGCAGCAGATTCACACCTAGATGTGATAAACATCTCATCCCTTTAAGCTCTGTCACTTGGTAATAACTACAAAGAAGTTTTGCTATTGGTCTATAGTAGGCTGAATTTTTACTTTTCATTTCTAGGAACCTACCAAGAGATGAAAGGGAGCTATAGGAGAACCAACGGAAGTTTTAAATTATCATCATAATGGCTTGCATTGTCAGTTTGTTAATGTTTGTGGTTTGTTTGTGTTTGCACTGCGGGGAAATCGGGTGTTAGTCAGGGCATTTTGTGTTGTCAAGTTTGGGGTCTTTTGCTGGGCTTGTTTTGTCTTTTTACAGGAGAAAATGGTGTGGCAGGTAGTCTTGTGGATGTGTGTGTTTTTTGACTGATTGTATCTTGGAAGTTGGTGCAGGAATTTGTGCATGTAAGGAGTTGTGCATATGTGTGTTGTCCTTTCCAGTTCTGCCTTGGAGGATTTTGGAGTCATTGTGGTTTGGCTAAATTGTTTTTGATGGTTGTCAGTTGGTGGGCTAGTGTTGCATGGAGGGCAGTGGTCCCTCTTCCTGGCCCGGGAGGGGCGGCTATGAACTGTGGGTTGAATGTGCATGGAATGTGAAGCAATCTTCTGCCAAGTCTCAGGCCCACTTCAGCATCTCTGGTGTGCTCTTGGGTTTCCTATGTCCTGGATCAGTGTGGTGACCCTGGCGCACACTGCTCCGGGTGTGCTCCTCGGGCTGCAGAGTGTGGTGGGGAGGGTTTACTCGCTGAGGTTCGGAGGAGAAGGAGGCAGGGAGTTGCTTGGAGTAGTGCAGCTAGATTTGAAGGAGAACTGATTTTTTTCCTTTTTGTTTTTTTTAATCCCACCAATAACAAAACTACAGTTTCTGTTTTGTGTCAAAATTAAATTACAGCAGTGCCAAATCTATCCCCTATCCAAATAAAACTAAGAACAACTAATACAATAACTTTGCTTTGTGGATAGAAATTACTAGTGCCTGTTGAATGGGAGATACTGGAAGAACGGTGGGAAACTACAGTTAGGAAGTGTTAAAGAACCATTTGCCTGGAAATTAACAAAAAGAAGGTGACAAGGAAATAGAGTACAAGACCAGATTGGCTGCTGTACTCGCCATGAAGACGATCATATATGCCTGCTATGGATGGCAACCCCATAGGCATGGGAGGTGGGGGTATAAGCCGTACCGGACCTCTATTATTCCTTTTTCAGTGACTTATACCAACAAAATTTGTCACAAATGCTATCAAATGCTTTACATAGAAAAAAACCCCAAAAACCAAAGTTCCTTTTTTATTACTCACAACCATGTAAACAGTCACTATTATAACCCATCCAAATTAAGTACCTATATGCAAAATCAGAAGACATACTGGATTGCAAAAAAATTAGGAACAAGTGATAACAATGCCTATAGACCTAAAATTGACTACATCTAGAATGGCACAAAAGAAGTATTAAACAAAAAAGCAAAATAATATAGAAAACCCCACTGAAGAAGCAAAATTTATTTGTGAAAAAAATGAGTGAATAATGGAGGTTAGAAAACGAGAAATACTGCTCAAGCCAAACAATTTATGAAAAAGAAGAGGGGGGATTGTTATACATGCGTATTATAATATTGGCTTTCGCAAATATTAAA
>VZRO01003620.1:261510-292476 GCA_013397915.1 Daphoenositta chrysoptera | reverse complement strand
CCCGGAGAGCCGAGGGGCCGGGAGAACCGAGGGGCCCGGAGCTCGGAGAACCGAGGCACCGCCGGCGTGGATCAGCCGCGCCGCGGGTGCTGCGGGAGCGCCGGGCCCACCCGCTGCCCTCGCAGGGGCCGGGGGCGGCCGAGGCCCCGGACGGGCCGGGTCGGTGCGCGGTTCCGCGGAGTTTGCCCGAGCAGCGAGCGGGGATGCAGCGGGGCAGGGGGAGGAGCGTGGCTGTGGGAATGAGTTTATTCGGCGGCTGAGTCAATAGCACTGACGTGAGCTGTTTCCCTCTATATCCGGCGTCTCTGTCAGCTGCTCTGCTGCATCCTTTTGTTGCTGGGATAACGCTAGTAAGGCGCATCATGTAGGCTCTGGTATTTACTTGGCAAATGCTTTCCCTTGGTTATAAACAGCTCCTTTAGCATGTCCTTTCATCTCTAAATTTTAAGGATATAAGAGGTGGATAAGTTGCATTAATGATTAACTGTAACCTCCGTGGTTTACGATGAAGTTGAGCTGACCACGAAATAAACTCGCTGGTTGGTTTTTCTATAACTCAGTGGGACTTGTATGAAAGGAAGAATAAACCGTACCCATTTTATAACGCTGCTATTGTGTTGTGGTAACACTCCATCGTGTGATAACCGTGGTGCCTTAAACAATGTTACCCGAGTCAATAATTTCGGCAAATTATTCAGGCCTGTTACACTTAAATAACAATTAGGCTGTCAAAGTTGCGACATGCCCGGCGCCTGACTCGATGCTTCCTTTAGAAACGGCCACGTTCGATGCCTGTATATTTTATTTTTATATTTTATTTTCATTTTCTGGCGGTGTGGTAACTGTGGGACTCAATAATCTGCTGGGAGATGGGAGCAGCAAGAGCTGAGAGCTCCGTAAGCCGGGGCTGGAGCTGCCCCTCGGGGCTCACCCAGCTCAGCGATGGCTGGAGGAGCTGAGCACAAGGTGGGAGACGAAATTTTTGACACTCTCTGACAAAACAAAACCAAACCAATGCACCCAGTCAGCTCCAGGCAGGCTTAGTGCTGCTTTCAGATATTCAGCCCCTGCACAATGCTCCGGTGGGAGAGGTGCATTTTCAGCTTTTCAGTGAACTTTTCAGGCTGATGAGCTCGGACACCTATTCATGGAGTTCTCTGTGTCGTTTGTGCGTGTTTAGGGGCTTTTGTTCAGAGATCCCTTAGCACTTGGAGGGCAGAAGAGCTGGGAATAAAACTGGTAACCTGTGCTTTGTTGGGTTCATAGAGATAAAAAACCCAACTTGCTTGCTTTGGGAGTTCTAGATGCTTCCTATATTTAATTATTATAAAGTTCTGTTACATATTGACAAAAATAAATCCCACCTTAGGCAAGAACCCATCTAGCTCTGTCATGGAAAATCTGCTTAATAATTACCATTGTGGGAATCTGGTTGGTTTTCTTTTCCTTTCCCTCTTCTTTTTTTTCTCTTTTTTTTATTGTACTTCATTGTAAAAGTGACGTTTATTAGTTTATTCAGGTTGATCATGCCTCAGACTATTTGTAAGCTACTGCTTTGGAGTATTTTTACATCTATAAAATGTATACAGGTATTTGATTTTTATATTGCCTTTGATATCTCCACTTTATGCACCCAGCTGAAATCAGAGGGAATAAACAAAATGAGACCCATCTTCCCCAACATGTTTGGCCCCTGCTGTTTCAACAGTCCACCAAGTTATGGAAAAACATGGAATTAAAGTCAGTGTATATAAATTCATACAGAAATAACTAGCCAGAGAGCAAAGCCAAAATTCAAACAATTTTGGAGAAAAATACCAATCATATGAACAGGTGTTTGGAGGGTTTTTTTTCCCCTCCAAAGAGTGTGTGTGATATGATTTGTGAAGGGAGGAGGAGGGAAGAATTCCTTAATTCTACCACTCTTAATTTTACGGCTCTTCATTCTGCCACATTTCCTGTTTTACTGTCGAGTAGAAATATGGCAAAAATTAAAATTTCTCAGGCGAGTAATTCATGCAACTCCTTTAGTTCCCAAAAAAGCTCGGGGCAAACCCCACTCTCTGTTATTTGGGCAGTTCATTCTCCGATGCTCTCCTGTCCATCCCTTTGCAGAAACAGAGATTTATGTCCCTCTCACCAGTGGTGTTCCTGCTCCCTGTCCCAAACCGGTTGTGAGTCCTGGTGGAGCTCGGTGGCAGATTCTGCTTCCCTGCCTGGATTTTGAGTCACTCCCTGTGAGGTCAGCTGGAAACGTGCTGCTCCTCACGTCAGCTCCTGCTCAGCTCCCGGGACTCTTTACTCACGCTGGAATTTGGGGTTTCCTCCCACACACGGTGTGTGTTAGATACACACGGAGTTTGTCAGCCCGAGGGAAATCAATAAAATTTTTATTTGTGGCAGTGGGTTTGGAGCTGTGTGTCAGAGTAAGATCTGATCACCATCCTCTCACACATCCACTCACACCTTTGCTCTCTGCTGATTTTTTTAATCATCAAAGGCTTTGCACATCCTGATTTTCCGACAGTCAATGGTGGTTTTTGGGGAAAATAAAGCTTTTTTAACCTAATTTTTGACCACCTGCTAACTGCATTTGCCACCTGCTTTTCTGCAGGTGTGGCCTCTTGCTGCCACCAGGCAGAGCAACATTCCTGATGAAGCTCTTAGAGTGTGGCTGTTTTATTTAGGAATCCAGACACCAGCAATCATTACCAATCTGGAATAACACGGCCTCTGTCTGATGCTGACTGAGCAAAGCTGCCTCTCCCCAGTTAACACTTGATTATCTGAAAAAAAAACCATGCTGCAAAAAATAAGTGCAGGCACTCCCAGGTGCATTTCAGAAATTAAAAATCAGTGTTAAAGTGTAGAACTTGTACAAATGATGCTCAAAAAGTAGTTTCAGGTGTTGTATTTGTAGCTTCAGGCTTGCTTTTCTTTCTTGGATATTTTCACCTCACTGGGGAAGATGTCCAAACTTTAAAAAATAGTCAACCAAATACAAAAAAGCCCTGAAAGCTCCTGCCTTCAGGTGGAATAAATTCAATTACAGAGGAGTAGTGGTGACATATATTTCTAAAACCTGTTTGTTTCCAATTGAAACATATCACTAAAGAATGGATCAGTACATACACTCTCACATTTAGTTCCTCTGCACATAAAATATAAGTGAAATACACGTAAAAATAAAAATCCTCACCTTAACTACGGAGTGTGTGAACTTTTTAGTTCATCTGCACATAAAATATAAGTGAAATACACGTAAAAATAAAAATCCTTAACTATAGAGTGTGTGAACTTTTATCTGCACATAAAATATAAGTGAAATACATGTAAAAGTAAATATCTTTAACTATAGAGTGTGTGAACTTTTTAGTTCATCTGCACATAAAATATAAGTGAAATACACGTAAAAATAAAAATCCTTAACTATAGAGTGTGTGAAAATTTTAGCTCATCTGCACATAAAATATAAGTGAAATACATGTAAAAATAAATATCTTTAACTATAGAGTGTGTGAACTTTTTAGCTCATCTGCACATAAAATATAAGTGAAATACATGTAAAAATAAATATCTTTAACTATAGAGTGTGTGAACTTTTAGCAGCTGCTCTTGCCATCCACGGTACCCTCTTGCTCTTTGCTGAATCTTAGTGCACACGTGGATGTCCCATAGGTAAAACTACCAAAAAACAGGGGAAAAGCAGTAAATCTGAGCTTTATGGAGATGTTTGTGCCAGGGCAAAGCAAGCTGAATGGAGCCTGAGAACGGCAGCCTTCCTGCTGTATGGAAAAACCAAGGATTGATCCCAGGCCTGTGGAAGCAGAGGAAAGGAGAACATAAAGCTGCAGAGATCGGAGTTTTGTCGTAGTGGAGGCACAGGGATGAAAATTGTGTTTGGGAAGGGAATTTAGATCAGGGTGAGGTGTGATGGAGTGATCATAGCTAACTGAAACTCCAAACTGCAGAGAGAAATGTGGCTGATTCAGATTTGAACTGGGGAAAAAGGGAATATTTTATTTGTGGCTGCTGCCAGCCCAGGAATAACGACACGAGCCCAGCGTTCAGGAAGAATGAAGCCATGTGTGTATATTATTAATTTACAGAACGTTTATATCCTTTAGTTCGCTTGGAGCTTACAGGAAGGTCAGGAGGCTCTTGGACCTCTGGTTAGCCACTTACCAAGTTCACTGGTTAATTCTAACTTAACACCTATTCCAAAACATTTCCCTGAAAGAACGATAACGAAGGCACAGCTGCAAGGAGTTCACAGAACGGTAACATTGTTTTGAGTTACTTGCATGGGAAAGACAGAACTCTCAGAAAATGCTGCAGAGAGCTGAGGAGATTCCCTGCTGAAGCTTTCTCAGCGCCCACATTTATTGACCGGAGTTAGGGAGCAACAACGCGGCTTTTAGGGGTGTTTGTGCTGGTGAAAGAAGAAAAGCGCTGTGGCTGCTGGGCCTGGGCCGTGTTTTTGAGCTCTCTCGGGTCAGGGGGTGTTATCTGAAGGCAGCACGCTGCTCTTTCCTCTGGGTGCAGCTGATAAAGCCAAGGTGTGTTCAGCGTGGGGTGTCCCTGGGGTGTCACTGTTGTCCCAGGGACGTCAGACAAACGACAGAGACTGGATCCAGGAAGAAATGCAATTATTACATTATTTTACAGACTGGTTTATTTCTCGTAGTTCGCTTGAGTGGTGTAGGGCTGTTAGTCCATGATCATCCACCTCTCCCGTGATTGGTGAAACCCTACTGATGCCTGAACCCTGTTCTTAAAATCGGAGCCAAACAGAAGGGAAAAAGGGGTTTTTCCCTGGTGTTTATCTCAGGGATCCCTGGCGCTCTCCGTCCAGGTGGAACACGCCCAAAATGCACCTGGAAATGCCCACCCCAAAATGCAGCCCCAGGGTGGCTCGGGGATGGAATTAGAGGTGTTACAAACGAGCACATCTATCAAAGATTGCCCCGGGAGTGAGGCCGAGTGAACCCCCCTCCCCAGGAACCCTCCCCTGGCCAGACCCAGCTTGGAGTTCACAAAATGTGTCCAGAGAGGACCTCGGTGCCTGAGGCCTCCAAGATGTTCAGTCTCCCGACTCAACAAAACATCAACTCTGGGAATGGAGGCTAAAAACAAACACCGAGAACACAAAAGGGTGTAAAGATGTATAAAAGAGGTATAAAAGAAAAGGCAAAAAAATCATTATGGCATCACTACAACACCCATTCCAAAACATTTTCCCGAACAACCATAACAAACTGGGAAAACAAACTGCAGGTGTTAAGCCACAAAACTCGTTGACAAAACCATCACGGCTCGTGTGAGAACGCCGAGGTTCTCACAGAAAGCTGGGAGATCTCTCTGCCGAGAGCTTTTCAGCTTTCCAGCTTTCCAGCATCCTGAGCTGTGGCTGCCCCGCAGGTTCCTGGGTGGAGCTGCAGATGAACGGCAACAACGGCAACAACAACGGCAAGAACGGGGGCCTGGAGCACGTCCCCTCCTCCTCCTCCATCCACAACGGCGACATGGAGAAAATCCTGCTGGATGCCCAGCACGAGTCAGGACAGAGCAGTTCCAGAGGCAGCTCCCACTGTGACAGGTAAAGGAGTCACGCTGCTCTGCCTGCAGTTTATTGCCCTTTTTGGTGAAGCTTTTTTACTGTTGTGTTTCAGTGTTTGGAGTGGTCGCTGGTTGGTGGTGAGTGGGTGATGTTTCTGCTTGTAATGATACAAAAACACGTGTAATTCGTGATATTGGCAGTGTTCCCTACAGGAACAAAGGGATTTGCATCTTTTCTGTAGCAGCTGAACTTTTGGGCAGTGCTCTTTGCTTTAGGGAGCAACTGTCAACCCTGTGGAGAAGGGTAGGATTATAAATTAAAATTAAAAAGATGGGAGGGTTGGGAAGACTTTTTAATGCTGGTGTTGGATCTGAAGGGTGGTGCAGTTTGTAACTCAGCAGAATCATGTCCAGAAGTGCATGAAAAAGTGATTCAGCTGAGATTTATCTACACTGATGATTCTTTACTTGCCAAAATGACATAACAAAATCAATTTTTCTTTAGCCCGTCACCCCAAGATGATGGACAGATAACTTTTGATGTGGAAATGCACACAAGTAAAGACAGTAGTTCTCAGGTATTTCCTTCCTTAACTTTTAAAATATACATTTGTAAGTGGTGGATATTTGATCTAGGCTTGAGGGGTAGAACAAACTCTCTGTGATGTCAAAAGACTTAAATTCTGTATTAATTGAAATTTGACTTAGAGATTAATAGTTTTGGAGTGAGAAATGCCTCTTTCCTGGCAGCCACGTTACCGTGTAACCCCGCTGGCACCGGGTGTCAAAGCTGGGTTTGAAATGTTGATATTTCTGCACAGGATCTCGGGGTGTTCAGTGATTGCTGTGCAGACACTTCCCTCACATGACACTGAGTAATCCCCACAACACAAACTGAGAGGAGACTAACGCTGAGCTCTTAGTTTGATGAGTTCATAGAATTTGCTGTCTTCAGCAGCATAAATAAAACACTCCTGGAAGAATGAAACCTTGCATTTAATTTTGTCAAAGACCTGGGACTGTTGCAGTTCTGCCCTGAGAGCCAGAAGGGTCTGAACGAAGGTGTTGGTGAGCTCTGCCTCTCACTTGTGGCTGTGCTGTTTGATTTGCTGTGGTTCCCACTTAATGTTGTAAGTGGTTTATCTTATTTTAAAAAGAGTCACTCAGGAGATTGTTTTTAATACTAAGTAGAAGTTAAAGTCCGTGGTGTTCTCTGCTCTTCCTGATTTATTTCATTTCCTGTATGGTAACATTTGCATCTGTTGATGTAAAGTTAAATCTTTATATACAATTAGAGTGAGTGCTTGCCTTTGCCTCCTGCATCTGGGATTCAGCTACTAGTTGCAAGTAATATAAATTAAAATGACTAATAACACCTTTAAAAAGTCAAAATACTGGTTTTGAAACTTTTTTTTTCGACTTCCCACGCTTTTAGTCACGTTCTGTGGCCTTTAAATGGAATGCCATCAACTTAATGTTTTTTTTACATTTGCAAATATTTCTTGCACAGTTCTTGTTTATTACATTAAGGATTAAAATAATCCTTTGTTTTTGTTAGTTAAAAAAACAAACAGCTTGCAATGATGTGGAAATCCTGGGTAAAGTAATAGAATTTGTGGTTTCCTGACTTCTGCTGGCAAAATCAAATCTATTTGAAATAATCAGCAGTCCAAGAACACTTGCTCGTTTATCAGGTGCCACCATTTGGTGCTTATCTTGTCACCACTGTTGTCACTCTCAATTTAACACCCTGAGGAGGAGCTAATTGAGCTGTTACAAGGTTTGTCCCCTGTGTGTTTCAGTCCGAAGAAGAAGCAGTAGAAGGAGAGAAAGAATTGGAAGTTTTGAAGAAAAGTGCAGACTGGGTGTCAGACTGGTCAAGTAGGCCTGAAAACATTCCTCCCAAGTGAGTTCAACTCTGGGTTTTTAATGAGTATTAATAGATTTTAATGAATAGATGAAGGAAAGGATGGTCACAATCTCACAGTCAAAATAAGTTCGTTTTAGGAAGAGAGTGATTCTCTGTGGGGAGGCTGAAAAAAGGTCAAAACAATGAAGTATGAAAATCAAAATAGCAGCAGGATGACTTGAAGGTAATACAAAGCCACAGAAGGCTGATTGCAAGGTTTCTTGACAAAATTGTAATTATTGGGAGAGCTGGGGATCCATGGGATTTAGTCTTGGCTTATTGAGTGGAAGAGTGTTGAGCAAGTCTCCTAAATTCTCTGTCCCTTTTTTTCTTTCTATGTAAAATATGTAATGTTCATCCACAGAAGGGGAAACCTTGAGATCCTTGAATGCAAAGCATTTTTATTAAAATAGAGGATGCTGTCTAAATCTGGCAGACTTCTGTATCTGTGTTTGGAACAAAAAATGAGGCCTCTTGCTAACAAATCACATCCTGAAATTCCCTCTCTCGGACCTTCCTCTCTCTGCAGCTCCTGCTCCCTTTGTGTCTTTACTGTCTGTGTAAGTGGTCTCTCCACAATCCCTCCTCTTCATTCTCTTTGATTCCTTACTCTCTGTAAGGGATCTCGGGCTTTGATCTCTAGCTCTTTGTACTTTAAAAAAAAAAAAATTGTTCTACAGAGATCTGTGCATTTGTGTGCAAAAGAAAGAAAAAATAGAGAAAGAAACAAAAAAGTCTTGTTGAATTTTTTTCTTCCCCCTCTTCTTGCAGGGAATTCCACTTCAGACATCCTAAACGTTCAGTGTCTCTAAGTATGAGAAAAAGTGGAGCAATGAAAAAAGGTGGCATTTTCTCTGCAGAATTTCTTAAGGTTTTCATTCCATCTCTGTTCATATCTCATGTTTTGGCTCTGGGACTAGGGTAAGTATTAACCTAATTCTCACTTCAGCTTTTGCTTTTCCACTTTGCTTGAGTGTCAGGTCCTGCTGAAAAGGGCTTTTTCTACAATAACAATTTTTGCCCCTTACTCAAACTCGGTGCACTTTCACAAAAGCAGGAAAACTTTGCAACAATTAAAACTTTGTGGCCTTTAATGTGCTTTATTTCTAGAATAAATGAAGTTATATTGAAAATGCATGGTTGATTTTGCAAATAACCTTTGCAATTGTAATGTGTGCAATTTGATTATGTGCCTTCTATTTAAATGCTTCAGGTTATAAAGGGGAAAATTAAAATAGGTAAAAAATAGCTTTTACTGACCATTATGAAACCACACTGTACAAATAATGATGCTCAGGTCGTGTGTGTGGCCCAAACTCTGTAGTTTCCAGTTTAGTGCTCCTTTGTGATTTTACTGAAAGTCAAGGTTTGAGTACTTAGAGAAATGAAATACTGGATGTGTCCTGCAAGATCAGCTGTGTCTCTGCTCAGCAGTGTTTTCATTGCCTGCTTAATCCCACATAATCTCTCACTTTGCCTAAATCCTTACGTTCTGTTTATCCATCTTAAGTTCTGCTGGGATGGGCCAAAGGCAAGGACTCAAAACATGGTTTTATTTAGCTTTGTGGTTGTTTCTGGGCATGTTGTTCTCTTTAAATTCCTGTCAACTATCAAATAAATTAGGGTAGAATATGTGAGGATGTGCTGTGAGATATTTGTACTACAGCAAAATTGTGCATTTCTGCAGTGATTTAAATCTTGCCTGTGGTCAGAGTTTGCATAGATCCTCAATGCTCAGGGTTTTGATTTGTTTTACCCCAATTATCTGGGAGTGTTGCTGTGTCAGGTACTCAAAAACCAAAAGCCTTTGGATTGGGGTTTTCAGATGAGCCCAGTTCTGGATCAAAAACCCACTTTGGGTGAGCACTGAGAGCATTGACCCTTCCAGGCTCATCCTAAACCTCACTGTAAATAATTTTACAGAAGAGAAGTGAACCCTGTGGGTGGATCTGAGACTTGAGAGAGGGATTAGAGCAGTTTGGTGTGTGGGGACTGCTGGAAATCAGGGCCTGTTCCTGTGCAACACCACATCCTTCTACTTTTTATTTCAGCATCTACATTGGGAAACGCCTGACCACACCTTCAGCCAGCACTTATTGAACCACGGAGTGCAAAACCTGGACCCCACGTGCCCTGTGAAGGTGTTGCTGTCTCATTTAGTACATTTTTGAGACCATTTTAAGCATGACCCTGACTTCACCCTTCCCTTCCATCTCCAGGTTTTTGCTAACTCTGGAATTCAGTATTGTGTTGGAACTCTGTTGAGGTGTTTGGCTATCCACGTTCTTTTCCCTCTCTCCCATTCCCCTGCAAGACACGTCAGAGTTGCTGGATGGAGTTTACAACTGTCTCAATGTTGCAAGGGCTTCTCTCAATGCAAAATGCCACCAGCAAGTTTTGATTTTATCAGTGATGCTGTTGCCTCCTCGGTGCAACCTGACTTCAATTGCAGTTGTGCATGGTCTCGGTGTTGGCTGCATGGGGGTGATAAAACAGTCTCTGGAAGGAAATTACTGATTGGAGTGGAAAAGAGGGTTTTTTTTTTGTAAAAAAGAAGCTGGTTGTGGAATAAACTAAGAAATCACTGGCAATAAAGACCCAGTTTAAATCAGCTTTTGGGGGGAATTTACTCAGCCCCTTGTATTGGCTAACAAACACCATTTGATTTGCAGGAGGCAAAGACTGCATAAATTTTAAAGTAGGGTAACTAAATCCATCAGCATATTTTAATATTAGGTAATTGTTGTAATCTTGTCTTTTCTATGAAGTCAGCTCCTTATTCCTTGTAGGAAAACCTGTCTGATACCTAGGCAATATTAGAAAATTTGCATTGTTTGCATGTGAAGAAGCTTTTTCTTTTCCTTACCTGTTTTCTTGAGGGAAAATTTTCAGTGTGAAATTTTCCTTTTCAAAGTAGTTCTAAATTAAGGAAAAACCCAACAGCTGTAGGTGTAGGTAGGCTCTGTGTAAAAGGAAATTCTTCTGTTTGTTGTGGAACCATTTACAGCTCCGAGGATCCAGCAGTTCAGCAGGAAAAGCATTTAACTCATCCTTAAGGGGGACAATCTTGCAGGTGCTTAAAGGTTCAGAAGTTGTAAAAGCTCTGAAATGTCTGCAAATGAATTTTCAAATATTCCTCTCTCTCATTGTTTACTGTACAATCTCCTTTTCGGGGATACTTGGAACCTGAAAAAGTCACTCGTGGTGTCTCATGTTAGGGTAGATTTCTCACTGATGTTGAACTTTTATCTTAGGGAACATTAAACCTTGTCCTCCTTCAGTGACACTTCTTTTCAAAATGTGAAGCTTTAGTACCAAATTGTTACAAAGCATCAGGACAGTCGTGTCCTTAAATAGATTTTATTGGATTTCAGAACATGTAGCATGAACTCTGAAGGATAGAATACTCTTTTTTTATATATATATGAATATATAAAAAAAAAATATGATATAGACTTTAATACTAAGTATTTAGGGAACCAATGCTAATTTTAAGACTAGCAAAAATCTCATTTAAATAAAACCTTTAGTAGGCTGACTTGTAGAAAATAAGAAAATCTAGTCAGCCATTTGGAGAGAACAGCTACCTATAATTCTTTGCTTGCATCAGACTTTATGAAGTTGATTATTTGACAGAGCAGTGATTGCTTGAACCAGTTGATGCATAGAAGCTAAATCCCAGATGAGATTTGGGTTAAAAAAACTTCAGTTATCTCCCAGGAAGTAAAAAAATTAAGTATGAACCCACTGCTAAACTGTATTTATTTTCATTCTCTACTTCTGAATGCTGTCAGAGAATGCTTTCAGGGTGAACAACAAATCCTCTTGAGTAATCTGCTTTTTTTTTCTTTTAGTTGTGAATACTTAGTGGCACTTGAGCTGCCCACAAGTGCGGGTTTGTTTTGGGTGTGGATCTTGGGTTTCACCCAGAGCTGGGGGCGGGCAGGGCAAGGTGGTGGAGGGGTTTTAGAGAGCATCAAATATTTCACTTTACAGCCCTAAAATCCGAGGGAATGGGACAAAGGCTGGACCACTTTCAGTTCTAACACAGCACCTTGTTTTGTATGAAATTGGAGTAATAAAAAAAAGAGATTTTTACGAAGTAGGGAGTACTTTTTAAAGAGAAAAACCCAATAAATTACCCCTTTCTAAATGAAAAGGTAATTCTTCAGAATATCTGATAAATACTAGTGCAAGCTCGTGGCTGGAGTATCAACACCACTGATGATATTTGGAGTAAAACCTGTGAAACCCAGAGCTGAGGAGTGCTCGTGGTCACTGGAACACTGGCTGGGATAAAATGCAGTATTTATTTAGACCCTACTCTAAGCTTTGGAGGAAAGTCTGCAACTTCCAGTTTTACAATGAGCAGGAACAGAGTGTTGTGTCATTCAAAAAGGGGTTTCAACTATTGAGAGTTGGAATTTTGTTAAGATAAATGTTGTTTAAAAAGCTTTATACCTGTTTACAGTTTTGGAAAAAAACAACAACAAAAAAAGTAGGCTTCATTTTTTCTTACATTCAGTGAAAACTGGCCTAGACTATTTGTAAATAGGATCAAGAAAAAATGCATAAACTCGCACATTAAAGATGCAGCAGGCTGACCTAACTGCAGCAAATGCATATTTACTTACTGTTTTCAAAAGTGAAAGCTGAAGATTGTTAGAAATTCAAATTTTTTAATTGACGTTTGTTGAAATATTGGAGTTAACTGAGCCAAAGTGATTATGCATTCTTCATGAATTAGTTAGCACTTTGTAACATTATCTACAGTTTACATGTATAAGTTGTAGCTTTTAAACATTTTGTGCCATTAAAGCTCTCACAAAACTGGTGGTCTGAAATTGCTTCATGCTGCGCCTTTCTTTTGTCTTTTTTCTTTTTTTCAGGACTGCTTTTTAAGGTGTTTTATGGAACTGTTTTGTTCTGGGTGACACGAACATTGAAGCTGCTGTTTATAGACTGGAATAATTTTTTTTATTTTTTTGAAAGATTGCTTGGGTTTGGTTTTGTTTTGGTTTTGTTTTTAGTGACCTGGGATCATCCGCTTCATTTCCTGAAGCACTTAATTAAAAATATTCCCCCTGGTTGGCTTTGTGTACCTTCTCCAGGAAAAATCTGACAGCAACATCATGTGGTGGCATATGAAATGTAAAATAGAATTGCTGAGATTTTGTATAATTGGTCAATTCTATTGTATCCCTTGTATTTCTCTTCTGTTTCCTTATTCTGTTGAATTTGCAGATTAAAGAGTAAGGGACATAAACCCTGGTTGTTAATCTGCCTCCATGTTCTTGGTTCAAGAGCACGGGTTATTTCTATTTATCATGAGGAGATTTGTTCATTCTAGGTAGGAATGGCACCAGCCTGATTACTGCTACCACCCATTTTAGCTCTTCTTTTCTATATTTTTAATCTGTAAATCCAGAACTTTATGTAAATGCCTTTTTTTTTTTTTCCAGAGGAATAAGAGAAAATTATAAATCCTACTTTTTCAGAAAGTTTCTCCCTCTGGGACTCACAGTGAGACTTGGGCCTGAACTTTTGCTTCAAAACCTTTTTAGTTGTAATGCAAGAATAAATACAAGATCATCTTGGATAAAGCAGCACCTTCTTTGCACTGGGATTATTCTGGTGTAAATCACATTTTGATGGAGTTGAGGACTGTCTTCAAGTTTCTTTGCATTCTTGTCCAAGAATTTGAGGTTCTGGGGAAGTTCCCTTCTGCCTTGAGGGAATCTCCAGGTGCTCTGTGGTTGAGTTTTCTGGTGGGATTTTGAGTCCTTACATTGCTTTCAGGCTTCACTGTACTTGTATGAAAAGCTTAGAATTTGAATTATTTAATGGAAAAGTTCGCAATACAAACATTATTTACACATTTGTGCGTGTGCACAGCTGTAAAAACTCCATCTGAAAGTGATTCCCTGTGAGTGCTTGTAGGATCTTTGCCTCGTGCTTGGCAATTTTTGAAGACTCGTTTGTGTTTTGAGCCTTGAAAACCAAAATAAACCACCAGCATCCCTGTAGTTCAACCAGCACTTCCAAAACACAACAAAAATCTTGAGGTACTCCTGAAAAACCCCGTGAAAAAGAGAAAGCTGAATTAATTTCCACTTCTTTCCCTCCCTGTGGCCTGCCCTGTGTGAGCTGGGCTGACACTGGGGGGAGAGCAAGGGGTGCTTGTCCAGGAAGGAAAATAAACATGACTTAACTTTCTGAGCTGCTGCCAGGGAACTGAGAGTATGGAAACAGGCATTTTTCTATTTTAAACTGTTTCCTCACACTTGCTGATAAGACTGGGAAGTTTGTTTAGAGATTTTTTTTTTTTTAGTGGTGCAGTTTGCGTAACTTGCTGTTTGTTGTCTGAAGACAAATCGGATCAGAAATCAGAATCAGAATTTTAATCAAATCAAATCAGAATTTTAAGGCCAGAAGATGCCTTCTTCTGGTGTTTATAAATAAAGAGAATAGTCCTCCAGCTGTTGAAGTTGTTGCAGTGTTTCAGGTGTATAATTTAGGTCACAAAAGGACACATCCTTGCAAAGCTGTCAGTGTGTGGAGTTGTGCTTGAGCTGTTCCAGCCTTTAACTTCTTATTTTAGAGCTGATTCAGCCCCTGGATCCTGGAATGCCTTTCTGTGGTAGATCAAGGAGCCTCTGACTCTCAGGTGCATTTTCCTGTGTCTTCTAAGTAAGTGTTTTAATAAAAATCTCTGTTTTAAGACCAATCTTCTCACAACCTTTTACTTCTGGCATGTAACCTGCATCTAAATACAGCCTGGGAGACTGTCATTTATCAATAGAAAAAACTTGATGTGCAAAATTGAGAGTGAAAATTGCTCTTCTTTTCTTTATAAAAACCAATAACTCCTAATTTACTTCAACAGTGCTACACGAGCTTATGACCAAACAAGATGGAATTTCAGACACAAACTGCACCCCTGCTTCTCCCAGCTCCTTCTATGGGTCCTTGTCCCTCAGATGTTGGAAGGAACTTTGTGGCACCATCCTCGTTTTGCAGCTGGACCAACAAAAACCCTGCACCTCTCTGCTGGTTGAAATCCTCTTCTGCTTTTGCTTTATTCCCATTACTGTGAAGTTCATGGCTGGGAGCTGAGCTCTCATCCTGCTTCTCTGCATTCCTGTGCTCCCCCAGGCTCTGGGAAGTGCTCCTTCATTTGTTTCCACACTGCTTCTCCTTTCTGCTCAAACATTTGGGGTGCCCAGCTCTGTCCTGGGAAGTGCTGGTGCCTGAGACAAAACTCTGCCCTGTGTTGTGTGTGTTTGCTGGTTTCCTTTAGGAGGGTGAGTGCTGGCAGAGCTCCAGGTTTTGCACGCTGTTTTTAGTGGCTGTGTGTGTACTTGGAGCTGTAAATGTAAATTGGAGCTGTAAATGTAAATTGGAGCTGTGTAAATGGCCCAGGACAGGGGTGTTCAGGGGCCACTGCTTTGCTTTCACCTCCAAGGAAGGAGGATTTAAAGGAAGTTTACAGTTTCATCAGGAACTGCAGTGCCAGGACAAGGACTAATGAAAGGTCCAAACTGAAAGAGGGGACATTTATGTGAGACACAGAGGAAACTCTTCCCTGTAGGGCAGACCCTGGCACAGGGTGCCCAGAGCAGCTCTGGCTGCCCCTGGATCCCTGGCAGTGCCCAAGGCCAGGCTGGACAGGGCTGGGAGCAGCCTGGGACAGTAGAAAATATCCCTGCCCATGGCAGGAGGTGGAATGGGATGGTTTTTAAGGTCCCTTCCAACCCAACCCATCCCAGGATTCTGTGCAGAGCTCTGTCGTGTTTGTAGCTAAGAGGGTGCTGCACACTAAATCAGGATTCAGCTCCAAATCTGGAACCACTCTGGATTTTCCTGTCTGAGAGTTCCTCCCGAAGGCCTGGAGGATGCTTTGTGAGCAGTGTTTACTCCCAGTGGTGCTGGATAAGAGAAAATTGCTCTCAGCTCGGTTTCCTACGGGTGGGAGGTCAGAAGGAGCTGCAGGCTCTGCCCTGCTGGGCTCACCAGGGTCTGTCTGTCTGTCTGTCCTGGCCAGGCCTGGCAAGGACAGAGCGTTCCTGCTCCTGGGCTTATCGAGCCAGCTCCAGTTACAGGATTCTTTGTAAAAATACAGATACTTTTAGAAATACTGATAAGATGGGAACAAACTTCCTGTCAGAGTCAGTAAGAGATGGATCACAGAGGTGGATTTTTCAGCTTCGTCTTTGCAAAGTCAGAATTAAAGCCTTGTAGTGTGTGAGGGCCAGCCAGAGCTGGAGTATTTTTGGAGCTCAGGTATTTTTTTGCAGAGAATGGGACATGAAAATCTCTTTGTACTCACAAGAATTTTAGGTGCAGCGAGTTAGTTGGGTTTAAAAGCTGTGTGCCTGGAGTGCAGCAGTCTCTTTAGGATTCTCCAGAGAGCCTCCTGCTCTCCTCTCACATGAAAAGGCTGCACCACTACCAGGAGACACCCCAGCCTTGCTCCCACGATGTGCCAATTGTCATTTCATTCCAGAGCGAGAAGCAGCAGACAATTACAGCTGCTGCTTTAAGAGCACTGTGTCTGACACGTAGAAGAGATTTCTGGGGTTCCTACAAATTGCTTTAATAGCTCCAGCTCACAAACAGCTTTATGTGCCCATTTCCTCCTAGACAGCAGCTCTGGTGTAAACAGGGTGCACTTGCAGTTTGCCCCAGTCTGATGCTGGGCTTTGCTTCTGTGTGCTAAAAAATTAGGTTTTGTCTAATTAAATTCACAGGTATCCAGGGAAAGGCAGAACACAGAATTCCAGAATCAATGAGGCTGGAAAAGCATCGAGTCCAAGCTGTGCCCGTCCCCACCTTGTCCCCAGCCCAGAGCTCTGAGTGCCACCTCCAGGAATTCCTGGGACACCTCCAGGGATGGGCACTCCAAGCCTCCCTGGGCACTTCCAAGGCCTGAGCACCCTTTCCATGAGGAAATTCCTGCTGATGCCCACCCTGAGCCTCCCCTGGCACACCTCGAGGTTATTGAGCCCCAGCTTTAAATTCTCTGCTGTCTTTTCCCAGCGTTACAAGCCTGGTTGGAGTCTCTGGAGTTGAATGGCTTTTACTGCATTTGAGATAGAAATGTTGGCATAACAACGAGTTAAAACCATCAGTGACCAGGAGGAGGAAGCTTCATCCTCCCACTGAAAGCCCTGGACAAAACTCCGACTCTGCAGCAGCAGCAGCGGGGAGCTCTGATGTGAATCACAGCCAGGAGGGAGATGCTCAGCGGGATTTTGCTGCTTTCCCTCGCCTGTTCTCTGTGCTCTGTGTGCGTGTCCGTGCACTCGGGCTGGAGAGGGAAGGGGAGGCAGAGGAGGAGTGGCGAGATCAGCGGGGACAATCCAGGAGGGCGCGTTTTCCTGGCGGAGCACTCTCCGATAGGCTCCTGCGCTAGGTGAGAGGGACGGCAGCGGCAGAGCCCTCCCCAATTGGCTGCTCCTGCGGTGGCACCATCCGTGATGTCACCCTGGCATCCACACCAGCCTTTCTGGGGGCTTTCCCTCCCCGGCAGAACCGTCTGGGAGAGAGAAAGAGGAGGAGGAGTGATGCTGAAGGTGCTGCTTGCATCCCCTTCCGACCCAGTGCTCCTCCCAGCAGCGCGGTGGGAGCGGAGTTGATGTGAAATTAGTGGGGGAATTAAATCAGTGCAGCAGAGTTTTGGGTTTGGGAGGAGCAGGCGGAGAGCTGCCGGGAATCCTCACTTCTGAATGAAGGCAGGAGGGAGGGAGATGCGGCGGCGCGGCACGGATTGAGTCAGTGGGGAGCGTTAAGGAACAGAAAATGGGATAAACGCAAGCAAAGAAGGAGAAAAGGCACAACAGCAAAGATTTCCTCCCAGCCCCAGTCTCTCAGAGCTCCCTGACTGGGATTTGGAACACTGAACGCTCCAAACATGTGTTTTTTGCCCCAAAGCACTTGTATGTTGTTGCTGCTGTACACACCTAGCTGAGCATCGCATTTGCATAATTTGTATAATTGGCACAGCCACTCTCAGCCGAAACCACACAGGCTGCATGACTTCACCCTTTGCAACTTTTTCTTACCAGTTTATTTCGCTCTTCACCCCTTCTGCTGAATTTGAGCTTCTCCAAGTGTTCGGGATTTTATTTTTTAATTGGGCTAGAAATTGGAATTGTGGGTTTGTTTTCCAGGATGAAGCAGCAGTACCTTTATGCCACTGACTTAATTCTGGCTGTAGGAAAGTCTTTGTGACTCAGTCCTTGCCTGTAAAAGGGAAATATTAACGTGCTGTAGAAAGGTGTTAATGACGTCACTTAAAAGCAAAGGATTTCTATGATCCTTTCATTTAATGATCCCAAATACCAAAAATATTTTTTCCAACTTCTCAGCCAGTGTAGATAATTTTAGTTCAGCCAATTGCATGCTAATGTGTGCTCTCTGACCTGTTCTGGTGTGATTAGTTTTGGATTATATGCTATGTCTGTCTTAGTTTATAAAACCAGAATTAATAACCCATGAAGCAATTACCGAATTTATATTCCTACAGAAGAATATTCCAGTGGGACTCAAATTTGTGTGGAGCTCCGTGATTTTTGATGGGCTGCTTTTCTGGGCCATATCTTAGGGAGATAATGAGGTGATGGTCTTTAGTCTTAAATTACTGAACAGGAAGTGTCAGCATGCTGAGTCAGTGAGCATATTTTTAATCTCTGGTTTTGATGAAATGTAGCTTGAATATTTCACATTTATCTCTAGTACAACACTGTGTTTGTTCAGTGGGATCAGGCAATGGGAATCCTGCACGAGCTGTGCCACGAGGGTCAGGATCTGAAAATCTGCAGGGTGTTGGCACTGTGGTGAAAAATCTAAAGGTGTTGGGTTTATTAATGCAGTAAATAGATAAAAAGCAAAAACTCCAAGATGGAGGATTGTTGTTGTTTCTAGACTTTCTTCTTCTTCTTCTAATACTCTATATTCTGCAGTAGAAGGAGTCTAAAAATTATTGGATGAAAAATTCCGCAGTTCCTGTGTACGTGACAAAAACATTTGTCTAACATTGGTAGAAAAGTGAAAATATCTTTCGTTTTAAGCTTTAATTGGATGATTTACCTTTAAGAAGGCCGTGTTACCTTGATAAATTTTCATTTCTGCTGCATTCTCCAAGATGTTCAGTCTCCCGACTCAACAGAACATCAACTCTGGGAATGGAGGCCAAAAACAAACACCGAGAACACAAAAGGGTGTAAAGGTACATAAAAGAGGAATAAAAGGCAAAAAAATCATTCTGGCATCACCCACCCAAGCAAGTCTGTGGTTCTGCAAGAACTCTGCTCTCCAGCGTGGTCCTGGCTCAGACCTGAGAGCTTGGCAGGGGACAAGTGGCAGCAAGGCCAAGAGTTTGTCCACACAGCAGGGACAAAGCCTGGCCAGCAGCCACCTTACCCCACCAGAGAGGCCCCTCTTGTGTCCATCACCAGAAAGGGGAGGTTTGTGATGCTGAGGAGGCTGGGGGAAGAACTCTGGCTGCTGTGATAAATACGTAAGAACCATCAAAAGCTGGGCCCTTTTGGGTAATTTATTTTATTAGGCGATGTATTAAGTAGGGTTCAGCGCACTAAAAACTCATTAACTGGGGCATTCAGGGACAAGCACAAGGAGGACGTGCAATTTGATTTTCACAAGGGTTGCAAAACGCCCTCAGGTCCACACAAAACCCCTTTGAAGTCCCATCCTGCCACCTGGAGAGGCAGCACAGCTGAACTGCTCCACCTCTGCAGAGGGGAATTACTGGGACTCTGACATCGTGATGGTCACAAGTAAAAATGATTGTAAAGTTTGTTTTAAAGCTGCAGGAAGAGCTGGGAGGCCTCCCCACAGCCACGGAGGAGAAGGTGCTGGAGAGAGGCCAGAGGAGGCTCCAGGATGATCCCAGGGATGGAGCAGCTCTGCTGGGAGGAAAAGCTGGGAGAGCTGGGATTGTCCACCTGGAGAGGAGAAACTTTGGGGTCACCTCATTGTGGCCTTTCAGTACTTGAAGGAACCTGAAAGAAAGATGGAAAGAGACTTTCCAAGGGCCTGGAGGGACAGGACACAGGGAATGGCTTCCCACTGCCAGAGGGAAGGGATAGGTGGGATATTGGGAAGGAATGAGGGTGGGGAGGGGCTGGGATGGAATTCCCAGAGGAGCTGGGGCTGCCCCTGGATCCCTGGCAGTGCCCAAGGCCAGGCTGGAGCCCCCTGGGACAGCGGGAGGTGTCCCCATGGCAGGGGTGGCCCTGGATGATCTTCAATGTCCTTTCCAACCCAAACAACTCTGTGATTTCGTGATGAAAGTGGACGAGTCCATAGCCCAGGCTTGGAACAAAGTGCTGCCACACTGAATTTGGGCTGGAGGTTCTGACAGGTTCTGGGCAGGGGGAGAGAACTCTCCAGTAACTTGTTTCAATTCCAGTGAGAAAACTGGAATAAAGGGTATAAAGTTAGTTTATGGGAACTGCATAAAATGAGACATTCCTTGGACACGTAGGTCCTCCCATTTGTCACTGCATCTCATCAGTCACAACTCTTTTTGTGTTGTCCTAAATCACTTCCATTTACTTTAAAGCTCAGAATCAATACAAAACATCAATGTCCAACTCCAGGGAGCACATATTTCAGCATAGATGAACTATGATGAGCATAGATGAACGATGAACTACAACTTAGATGCAGGAAAACGAAATTAAACTGGTTCTGATGTCAAGCTGAGTCCAGTAATGCCAGAGTCCAGTAACTCCCAAAAAAAGCCACCCAGTCCCCACCCAGCTCACCTTGGTGCCCAGCAGGGCACTGCCTGGTGCAGCACAGACCAAATAGGAGCTGGATCTCAAATCCTCTTGGCAAGCCTTTGTCTGGATTGCCAGGAATTGGGGTTGTTGTCAACCTTGAACACTCTGTAGAGTTTGGGACCACTCCTGATGGAACTGATGGACTGCAGGTTTATTTTCGTTATTTTAGTTTAGTTATTTAATCTAATAACTAATATTTTGTTGTTTTTGGCGTGCAGGGTGGCTCAGTGAGCTCTTCCCCATCGACATCCGTGCTCTGCACTGGAGAACCATTGACTCAAAGCAGTGCTGAAAGGTAAATTTGCTCCTCAGGGTGATGGATATGGCCCAGAATCAAGGGTAGAAAAGGGGGTCTATTTATAGGCCTCTCATCAAGATATATGAACTATAGAATGAAACCTTTTGCCTGCACAGAGCTGAGGGTGAGAGCTGCTGACAGCTTGGAGCAGGGCCTGTGCTGGGGCAGGGAGAGGCAGAAAAGATGGATACAGCAATTATGATGAAGGCAAAATCCTCTGACAAATTGGCTGTTCCCTTTTTTCCTTTCAGTTAGGAGTGACAAATGGTTTAATTTGTGTTACTTCCTTGCATTAAACAACAGCATGGCCAACTGCCTGGAGATCCATCTACGGATGGATTTTAATGTGAGTTCTTTTGAGAGGTTCCCAGTGAAGTTTGCTTTTGGTTCTAGTCTGTTAGGTCCCTGCAATGTGGTGTTTGCAAGAAGGAAGGATTACAGTGCAATTAAAATTCCTTGTCCTTTTTCTTTCTCCTTTCTGGCACTCCTGTGTGAGGAGTGGATTGTTTCTGTCTGGAAGATCCAATTAAGATTCAACACTGAAAGACTTAGAGGTGGCCTTTGCAACTCAACATAAGGTGGAGCAGGAGTGCTGCAGGATATCTGATTTATTTCACATTCTTAAATAAATTTCAATTGATGCGACAATTAGAAATATCATAAACACAGATAGGAATAACTCTTTGGTTTACAGTGCTGGAAATGCTGCCTGTACTTTTCCAAAAATGGGATTAACCAAATCTAACTTTCTCTCTACGCAGAAGAATGCAGTGACCTTTCTCAGTAAGTATTAACATTTTAGTGGGCTCTGATTCAATTCTCCCAGACAGTGCTGAAAATTTTAATCAGGTGTTATTTTTAACTGTGGCTACAGAAAATAGCTAATTTCTAGGAACAGGAGGGTAGTGAACAGCAACTGTGAGCGCTGCTTTTGTTGGAATTGGCTTCATTTTCCTCTTTGGATTTCCCCCCTGACACATCCAATTTCTCAAGGTGCCTGTTTACCAAGAGCAGCACTGATGAATCCCCGGGTGCAATTTTGGTCAGTGCTGTGCTGATGAGTGCTCAGCACCCTGAACCCACCCTGGTGGGAGCCCCTGTGCCAAAAACCCCCCACCCCTTACCAGGGACCTGCTTGCAACCCCCCAATCTGCCAGTCCTGGAAATCCTGCTGCTCCCCCTCTGTAAAACGGGCACAAAGGGATTTCTTTCCCCTTTTGCCTTCGCTGGACTGTGGAGATTTGGGCTTTGAGGCAGGGGCAGCACCGGTGATGCTCCAGTTTCGTTTCTGCCTCACCACCAGTGGACAGAGCTGTGTCAGCTCCATCTCCTGGGGGCACGGGCTGAGCCTGGAGTGCTCTGAGTCCTATTTTGTGGCCAAGCTGACGCAGCAGTGCATCCTCTGCCCCTGGTTTTGTTGTTTCTCACTGGGATTCGTACAGGGCTTCACACACGATGCTCATTCGAGGGCGTTTCCCTCAGGTTTTTTATTTATTTAATTGATCCGTTGAAGTCCAGCTCTCTGAGAGAGGAAATCCCTCAGTAACACGGAAAACAGGACAAATCCAAGGCGAAGGCAGATTTCGGGAGAGGCTTGGTGATGGGTAACCAAGGCAACGAGGCCCCTTTTGAAATCAGTGCTTGCTGCAGCCCCCCATTTCGTCTGCAGAATGGTCAGCTTTAAAAATTCAGGAAGACAAGGTGAGATATCTGAGGCAGACAAAAGCATCAGGCAGGGGGTCAGTGGTGCTGTGTGGAAGCAGGAGCAGGTGGGGATGGACGGCCACTGCTGCCTCACAAGTGGTGAAAGAGGCTGCTTCTGCTAATCCAGAAATGAAAATGGAGATTGCGAGGTTTTTGGCAAGAGTGGTCCCAGTCTGCTCTGTTTTTGCAGTGTGGATCTGTGGCAGAACTCAGACAGCAAGTGTTTATTAATAGAGGGGGGAAATGTAGACCAAAGCCTTGGCTGAATGGGGAAATTCCTCTGGGTCTGGTTTTAATGGCTCGATTTGACATGGGGATAAATGGGAGGGAGACACGGGGAGTGTTTTAAGCCACTTTTGTGCTCCCATCATCTGTTAAAAGCCCCAGGGGGTGAACAGGTATTGTGGCTGTTTTAATTTACATTCACACCGTGATGTTCTTTGGCTGATCATGTCTTTCTTCTCACTGAATATCCCTTCAGCGTCTCTCCTGGGCAATGCTGAAGTTGTGATTTTAGGCTTTTAGGGAACGATCTGTGGAGTGGGGAGAGGATCTTGTGTGGATGTATCTGAACCAGACGTAGGTTTTGGGGTTTCTTCCAATTGCAGGGGGCTGCTCTGTGTCCCAGTCAGTCCTGGACCAGCATTCCCAGGGCTTCCCCGTGTTTGTGTGGGGACAATCGGATCTGCTCAGAGATGGGCTCAGTTCTACCCCAGCACAAAAACTGTGACCCCTGGAGCTGAACCAGCGCCACCGAATTGATTTCACACCAATCCCATCCAGGGGCTGCCGAAATTGTGTCAAACCTTGGCTCAGGGGCTGGGTCAGAGACTGAGTCCAGCTCTGCAGGAGGCTCCTGGCCAGGCTGGGAGCTGGTCCTGGACACCTGAGAATCCCCTGTCACACCCCTGTCACACCCCTGTCACACCCCTGTCAGTGGGATCACAGCCACCACCAGCACAGCTTTAACCTGCTGAAAATGGACAAATCCACAGCTGGAAAAACGCCTGGAAAAAGGCACTGGGTACCCACAGATGCTTTTATTGCCCAGCGCTTTTTGTCATCCAAAGTGAGCCCAATCTTTTTATTGTGCAGCCGTGATTTTTTGGCTGCTTCAGCACCTGGAGAGCAGGAGGGGTGGGTGGTTGTGCTTTATCCTCAGCTGGGCCTCACTTTGGTGTGGTTTAAGCTAAAATCCAGCGATCTGCAGTGAGAATTCTGTGCAAGGAGGGGCTGTGGGTGCAGCGGAGCCGATGCAGGGCGAGGACACGGAACCCTCTCTGCCCTCTGCGTTCTGCTGCTATTGCTATAGTAACTTTCTGCCTCCTGATTTTGTTATGAATGGCAGCGGGAAAGCCTCCGTGCCGGCTCCAGCTGATGCCCTGCTGCTCCAAACATCCTCGCTCTCCTTTTTAACCCCTGAGCGCCCGGGGGTTCCTTTGTGAGCTGGTGCCTCCTTCCTTTGTCTCTGTCTCTCCACAAAGAGCCGTGGCACACAAAGAGGGGGGATTGGGGAGCTTTGTGCAGCTGGATTTTGGCAGGAGGGGATGCTGTGGGCATTCTGGGGAGGGAGCAGCTCGCAGTGGTGTTTTTGCAGGATGAGCTAGAGCCGCTGGGTTCGGCGCTCCGAAGGCTGAATTTGTGCTCCTTTATCACGGTCCAGAGTCCCCTCTCCCTACACAATGCGGTTCTTTTCCATCCCTGCTCTCCCTCTGCCATGGAGAACATCGGAGAGCAGGGCTGGGGGTGTCCTGTGAGGGGTGGGAGCAGAGGGTCGATGTTATCAGAGCCATTTCACCTTTCACATTTCACATTTCACATTTCACCTTTCACATTTCACATTTCACCTTTCACATTTCACATTTCACATTTCACATTTCACACTTCACACTTCACGTTTCACGTTTCACATTTCACATTTAACACTCGCTGTCCCACCAAACGGACCAGGCGTGTTCAGCTTAAAGGAGGAGAAACTCCCCCAGAAGGGGGCAAGGAGCTCGGGAATTTGCCTTTGCTGTCGCATTGATGGCCTTTGTTTAGGACAGAACTCAAATAACCTCGAAAATGGCCCAGTGATAAAGGCTGCACACACAGGGACCCCAAAAAACCGTGATGGGAGAGAAAGTTACAGGTGAGAGAGACTGAACCATCCCCAAGGAGGTTTCCAGTGACCACATTCCTTGTGTTCTCCTAAGGAATCAAACCCAGCTTCCCAATTTAATTATTCCTAGACAGTGGTGACTGTTTCCTCCCAGCACCCTGAAATTTATCCTCAGTCGGAGCATCCCAGCATCTTTTCTATCAAATCTCATCATTTATTCCCCCCAGGTGAATAAATTCTGCAATATTTGCCTTAACTTGGCTTCTGCTGCTGTTTGTTAAATTTAGAGAGTGGGGATATATTTTAGGCTCAGGGAATGTGTCCTGCCTTGAGTTGAAAGAAAAAGCTGCACTGGAAATTATGTGCTTTAAAATATCCTGCTCCTCCAAAGTGACTGGGCTTTCATGGGTTTTCTGATGTTGATGATGTTTCAGGTGATTCTGTTGGTGCTGAGTTGTGTACATGTTCTTATTAGCAAATAACTGCTTCTCAAACATGATTTTTGAGATGCTGATTAATTAGTGCCTAATGCAGTAGACATCATTAGTAATTTCATTTTGGTTTTGTGTCTTTTTGTCTTTAATCCCCACATATAGTTTTCTAACCATTAAAGAATTGATGAATTTAAAAAACTGAAGTATCAATTTACTCAGTTATCCAAATATTTATAAAATATTTATTCAAATTATCTTTGCAGGTAATTAAGTGATTCTTAAACTGCAGCTCTTCGTTCTGAAGTCAGAACTTTCTCTGCAAACATTTGCTTTGATCCTACAAAAGTACAACTCAACCTGCTTGGCCTCCAAAGGAGATGTTCCCTATTGGATGGAAACCTGAAATTTTGTATTTCGATTCACTCAATTTTATTTAACAAATTGTTTAGTGTTGACCTCAGATCTTTAAAACAAAATCCCAGCACACCAGGGCAGGAAAGGCTGTTTTGCACAGAATGGAACAGAAATTCTGCTCCCCTCCAAGAGTTAGTGATTTCATTCCAAATTTTGGGGAGTTTTTGGGTGATTTTAAACACATATTTCCATGAATACAGCAAATATTGATGGGAATGTGACCTGTACTCGTTTAGAAACCCTGGTACCCAGTTTGTGGGGTGCTAAAGCAGCGTCCTGGATGCTCCAACCTCCCCGTGGCCCATTCCAAGAGCTCCAAACTCGGGAGCAGCGGGATCACAGGGATGTCTGCTTTGTCAGGAGTGCCTTCTGCAAGGCTGAGAGAGGAAAAGCAGAGTCCAGGCAGGAGTTAACTCTCTGGGTGATCTGCGAGGCACGCAGATTTATGAAATAAAAGCTTGTAATGCAGTTTAATAAGATTAGATTCATTTAATAAGTGCAACATGAGGACATTGGTTCGTGGCAGCAGCAACTGCAGTGCCCCAGACTCAGAGGGTTCTGCAGAGCAGCACAAAGAGATCAGGGCTGTTGCTCTGTTCAGTCCCTTTTTTTACTTCTTGATGCTATTCCTGCCTGGAAATTGGGGCTGGAAACTGTGGGGGCAGAGCAGTGGCAGAGGAGGATTCCCAAAACCACACAACCAGAGCCTCCCAAGTGTCTCGCTCTGTCCCAGGCTGTTGCTGTGGCTGGAGGTGAATTTGAATTTCTATGCCTCATTTCCCATGTGGTACAGTGAGGCCAATAATGCTGTCTTTGTCTGTGGGACTGTTTAAAATGTAATGAGATGAAATTTGCAGAGATGACAAATGGTTTTCAGGGCTGCAGGCTCTTCAGAGGGGCTTGGGGTCTCCTGCTGGGCAGCGTGGCCTGCTTGGGTTTTCAATCTGTGTCAGCCAAATGAAGAACCTGAGCAGTGCAGAGACAGCTCAGGGCACTCAGTCGCTGCTTGAGACTGAGGATTGAAGCTTCTTCTTAGCTTTGTATTGGAATTAAAAATATTTATTCAATATTTTTATCGAAATTCAGTGACACCACATGTCTTTCCAGTTAGCACTGGCTCTCCCTGACATCACACGTGGAGAGGAGAGGAACCTTTGTGAAAACAAGAGAGAAAAAGGAAGTTTTCCTTTCCTGGGGTTTAATGACTTGGTTTGATTTTTGCTTTGAAATATGCAGCATGAAAATTTCAGCATGAAGTTTTTATTTAACTCTTTGTCCTCCCTGTTCTTCTTTATGATATTAAACCAAATCCCAGTTCCCTGGGAACACTGATCAGCAAGAAAATCTTTGCTTGAGACCTTTGGAAAAGGCAGCTACTTCTGTGTCTGTTTATGTTTTACAGCTCATGACCTGCTGCACTAATAATGTGAAGCACATATGAAGCTTTAGTTCTTTCTGTTTCACATGAAAGTGTTGCACGGTTTGTAAATCAGTTTTGTGTGGTTCTTCCCCAATTTTTCCAGTTGGAAATGGTACCAACCTGGCACTATGTGCATTGGATTTCCAGTGCAGCACTTTTCTCTTCTCTATTACTGTCTCTGGCTGGCATTTTTAGTGCAGAATAAAGCAGGACAGTCTGTTTACCTCTACCAGTGCACTCAAGGCATTTTTCCTCTCCTTGGGTGCACCAGGGCAGTGGTTCTGTGCCTGTAAACACAGAAATGCATCCAGAGCTGCTTTTCAGACCCTACCTGTACAGACAGGTGCCCTGAGTTTAAAATAGCCCCTAAAGCCATCCCCAAACACGAGGGGAAGCTGCTTAACGCAGCTTAAGGGTAAGATGCTTTTGTGCTGTGATCTGGCAGAGATTCCAGGCGGTGGGGCTGGCAAACAGAACTGTCAGCACAGGCAGCACCTTCTGAACTCACCTGGGCATTTCCTTCCTGCCCTGGGGCTGGAGGGGCCCTGCCCTTCTTTTCTTTCAACTGGCAGAGCTCAGATATCCCCGGTGAATCTCTGACAAGGGAAAAGCAGAGAATATTTCCCTGTTTTGAAGGGTTCTACCCCCCTGGACAACGCTGTCTCTGACCTTTATCCATGGAGAAAATGCCAACTCTTTGGGAAGAACTGGAATCTACTCCAGTGAGAACTAAATAATAGAGTGTTATGTAAGGTTATCACAGGGTGAAAAATCTAAAGGTGTTGGGTTTATTAATGGAGTAAACAGATAAAAAGCAAAAACTCCAAGATGGAGGATTGTTGTTGTTTCTAGACCTTCTTCTTCTTCTTCTAATACTCCATATTCTGCAGTAGCAGGCTCCTAAAAGTTATTGGATGAAAAATTCCGCAGTTCCTGTGTACGTGACAAAAGCATTTGTCTAACATTGGTAGAAAAGTGAAAATATCTTTCTTTTTAAGCTTTAATTGGATGATTTACCTTTAAGAAGGCCGTGTTACCTTGAAAAATTTTCATTTCTGCTGCATCCTCTGCTCTGTGCTGTGTCTGGGTCACACCGGTGACTTTACTTCTCTGCTAAGACTTAATAAATGATCTTAAAGCAGAGAGTGCTGAAAGTTTCTTTAGAATCACTGCCCCATCAGGGGAAAACCTGGCTTTAGACACAGCTGAGTCAGGGCTGGGGTGCACAGGAGGGGAAGGATTTTTGTGCCTGTGTGAATGTGTGGTGAATATTCTCAGCTCTGATCCAGGTGTGGATTCTGTCGCTGCCTCTGGGTGCTCAGAGCTGGCTCCGGTGCCCGAGGAAGCCTTTCCTGAGCCCAGCATTTTTTGTACTGTTGGTGCCACCTGGCAGATTATATCCCAGGATATCGCTGTGTTATATCCAATATTTCCATTCCAGTCAAAGGGGAGGCAGTTTCACTGGATGGGAAGTGCTGTAAGAATTTCCAGGGAAGAGCAGGGACAGGAGAGAGCAATTCTGGAGAAGTTGAAGGGGGAGGTGAAGCTGGGCTTCACCCCTGATGCAGTTGCAGTTAACCCAAGTAGAAATTATTTTTCATGAGCCTGGGCTCCTTCTCGTGTCGAATTGACAGCTGATTTTTGGTTTTAGTGCTGTTGTGCTCTGTCTCAGAGGAGCCCAGGGAGCTGCAGCACTCAAAGCCAAGAGGGTGAATCTCTCTGCTTTATGACCCTCGCGATTCTTTTTGTCCTCATTATTCATTAGCACAGCACTTGGAAGGTGTGTGAAGTCACAGGGATCGCAGCTCTGGCATGTCTGCAGTGGGAAAAGCTCATCTGGGGAGGTGGGGAGCAGGCAGGAGGTTCCAGTGACAGGACACAAACTGAGATTCACTCATTTCTCTTCTCTTTTTGGCCAGCCCTCCCAGCCTTGGAAGGTTAGATTTTACGTTCCAATAGTAAAGGATGCCATTATCCATTTTGGGTCCTTTTGGGACAATGCTGGCAAAATTTTGGATGATTTCTAGTCCCCAAATCAGTGGCTATTTCTGCCCAGTGCCAGCTCCACACGGATGTCAGGGGTGGTGAGGTGGGAGCTGCCATATTCTGAGAGGTGTTCAGCAGAAATGTTAATATTTAATGCTGCCTTTTTGTGGTTAGGCGGGCGAGTTCTCTTAATGACACTGTCTGGGAGAAGCACATCTCAGCCATCAGCTGTATTTCAGCTGTGGTGGGGCTTCCAAATGTCACAGGACACTCATGGATCTCGAGGAAAACAACGATTTTGGAAATTCTGTCTTAAATACTGAACATTTCTGAGCGATTCCTGTTGTTTCTGTCCGTTCTCATCCTGGGAATAGCTGAGAAAAATCTGATTTCAGGGCAGGCTGGTGCCTTTCACTGAATTAGTGAGGAGAGATTTTGATAGCAGTGAGGGTCTGCACTCCCTCTGGAAGTCACTGGGAATTGGGGGCCTCATTTCCATTTGGAAAATCCTCTGGTAATTGGCTCAATATTTGTATTATTGGCTGTGGGCAGGGTGTTTGCACGGACTAAAACTGTTTGCATGGACTAAAACCCACTGGCAACCAAATCTGAGTGGCAGAAATTGGCCAGGGCTACTTTATGTTACCTGAGGTCACTGAGGACAAAACCATAAAGGAAAAGTGAGGCATAGGATAAACAGAAATAAAAAGGACCACAGAAAAAAATTATCTTTGTCTCAGCATTTGAATTGACTTTATTGATTTATCAAAAGACTTTCTGCTGGTCTTTAATGTTCCTGAAATAATGTGTCTCGTCTTTGAGTGCTCACTGCCAAGAAAAGCTGTCAGCCACTCCAGCAATTATCATATCCCAAAGGGAAGTTGGTTAATGATTTCTCTGTGGACAACTTGGTCTTTCAGTTTTTGTGCTCTGCCAGAACAATTTCCAGCCCAATGAAGCATTTTAGGATTTGGCTGGGTTCTTAATACTCAAGGAATATTCTGGAAATGGCAATTATTCAGTGCCACCTCTTGATCCTGAGCCTGTTCCTTAGAAAATTCAAATACCGGGGATGCAGGGAGCAGCAACTCCCAGAAAGAGGGAAGGTGGCTTTCCCAACTTCTGGCCAGGCAGGGAAATTAGGATTATTGCAGTGGCACATGCAACAAGTTGATGTTTTTAAGGGCTGCATAATTTTGTAAGCGGTGCTGGTTGCAGAGTTCAGCACAGCCTAAACCAGATCCTTGCTCTGAGCATCCCTAAAATGCTGCTGATTTATATTCAAGCTTTGTTCAGCTTCTCTTTGAGAATCAGAGCGGTTTGGGTTGGGAGGGACCTCAAAGATCATCCCCTGCAGGGATCCAGGCTGGAGCTCTCTAAGCCATCCCAGAAATTGGCCCAGCAGCTCGTGCCAGGCTCTCTTTGCTCGTTTTCACCAGAGAATTGACTCAGGGGAGCTCTGCTTCTGCAAATACCCAAATTTCACTGCGCTCCTGCCTTGCATGGGAGCTCTTGCACCCGCTGGAAGTGTTAATAATTAATTATTTGCAATAGGAAGCGCCCCAGAGTTGGAAGTAGTTGCTGTTATTTAGTTTAATACTGGCAATTTAATGGCAGAATATACTGCTGTAATTTCTGTCTGCGTTCTTAATTGTTAAATGATAAAGAAAATTCTGGATTTGCAGCAATTATCTCACCTAAGGATGGAAGGCAAATAAAGCTACACAGAGCTTATATTGCCTTGTTTCTGATTCAAATCAAGTTTGACTGTTCAGCCTTGGAAGTAACTGTGAGAATGAAATGGAGTAAAGCAGCGTGAGACCTTTCATTCATCAGGAGTCGAATCAGAGAATCCCAGAATTATTTGGGTGGGAAGAGACCTTAAATCATCCAGTGCCACCCCTGCCATGGGGACACCTCCCGCTGTCCCAGGGGGCTCCAGCCCGGCCTTGGGCACTGCCAGGGATCCAGGGGCAGCCCCAGCTCCTCTGGGAATTCCCTCCCAGCCCTCCCCACCCTCATAGGGAGTGATTTTTATCTGTTCTGAGGTTTGGATTTGGAGGTTCAGTCCTGTCAGCAGCATTTCATTCCCGTCGGGATCCCTGCAGAGCCTCCAGCGTTCCCGGCAGATCCCTCCTGCTCTTCCACAGAGCTGCTCCATCTGAGCATCCTGAACGAGCTGCATTCCAGGCTGGCCCCAAAATCCGCTGCCTTCGTCTCAGCAAAGTGCAGAACGGGGCAGCCCGAGCATCCAGCCCGAGCCTTTCCTCTGGCTGCAGCCTCTGCCAGCCCTGCCCCTGCCCCATCAGCAGCGCTGCGGCCATGAATG
>VZRO01003620.1:222163-247918 GCA_013397915.1 Daphoenositta chrysoptera | reverse complement strand
CGGGGAGGGGTCTCTGTGCCCACAGAGGGGTCTCTGTGCCCGGGGAGGGGTCCCTGTGCCCACAGAGGGGTCTCTGTGCCCGGGGAGGGGTCTCTGCCCTCGGGCTGTCCCGGGGGTCTCTCCCACCCTCGGGCTGTGCCCATGGAGGGGTCCCTGCCTTTGGGCTGTCCCGGGGGTCTCTCCCACCCTCCGGTTGTCCCGGGGGTCTCTCCCAGCCCTCAGGAGGGGCTCTCTCCCTGCCCGGGGGCTCCATCCCCCCCTCCCCACCCCAGCCAAGGGCGGCTCCGGGCAGGGGGGATAAACCCGAGACCCCAGACCCCGCTGGGGATTTTCCAGGGTCTCTTTTCTCGGCCGGGAAGCTCCTGGCGAGGCGCAGGTTCGGGTGCGACCCCGGGGGAGCGGGGAGGACCCGTTATATAAAGCCCTCCCTCGCCTCCTGGTTTTGGGAGCCGATTTAGGGCAGGTATTGCAGATCCGAGGGTACCAACTTTTGGTTACATAAGCTCTCCCCGTATAACGGGCTGCGGGAGCCGCTGGTTTTTTTGGACAGGAGTTTTTCATCCTTGGCAGCGGCTCCTCGCCATCCCCACGGACACACCCATCCCCTCATCCTCGGGGGCAGGAAAAGCAGCTCTGCTTTGACGTGTCGGCTCTGGTTGTACCATTGCAATGCTTGAAGAATTCAGGGGATGGGCGAAATGCTTAGTGATAAATGGAACATTCTTCTTTTTTTAAATTATTTTTTTCTCTGCGAAGCAGGGGGGGTCGGTTTCCCTCCGAGAGCCCAATGGTAAAGAGTTTAAAAAGCTGCCTCTGTTTAAAGGGCGATGATGGAGGTTCCTGCTGAATCCCTGTCATGGGCCAGGAGCAGCATGACGCATTTTTCTTCAGGCTGAACGCTGTGATTTATGCTGTGTGCACCCAATCCTCCTGCAAAGGGGTAGGAAAAATCAGATTCTGCTCCCGTTTGCTGCTGTGCAAACCTGGAATTACCGACCGAGGCTGATGCTGGAAGAAGGAGGATAATGGATGTGTGCCTGGCCTGATTTTGCTGCTGAACAGACGCAGATTTGGTGGCAGGGATGCGAGCTGTGCGTGCTTTTGTCTCCAAGGTGGTTGAGATGAGCAGGAGGATTCGCCCTGATCTCAGAGCCCTCTCGAGAGCCCAGCAGCAGCCCTGGTTACTGCCAGAAGCAGCATTCAAATGCTCCAGGCTGTGGTTTTGTGGCCACTTTATATATCATTTTATATATATTTATATTTTTTTTTCCTTTCTTCTTCCCTTGTTGATGCCCAGTGTGTTAGGACTGAGGCTTTCCCATTTTTTAATGGCACAAGGAGCCCGCACTGGAGGTGGGCACGGACACTGCAGTGTTTCTGCAAACTGCAAACGTGTAGGGCAGTTTGCTGGAGAGGCTGCCACTGAAAGACAAGTGGGTTTTTCACACCCCACGTTAATTCTCTCAGGCTTATTGGCATTTGCAGCAGCTCCTAAATCTAAATTTTGGGGGTTTCTTTGTATTTGAAATGGGTGGCGTTATCCGGGGGAAACTCTCCATTGCAGCAGGAGGAGGAAGGAGGAGGAGAAGAAGGAGAGAGACGGATTTAACATCTCCTGGATGCTAAGCAGTGATTTAAAAGATGGATGTAATGGTGTAAATCAGTATCTGGTGCAATTCATGGAGCCTTTTTGGTGTTAAAAGAGCCGTGTCAGTTGAGAATTGGGTGCTCCAACTCTTCAGCTGGATTTATGAGGAATTTGGGAAAACACCTGATTGTTCCTTCTGTTTGACCACTGGAGTTGGCACCTCGAAATCAAACCCCTGTCACTGTTTTATATGTATTTTTCTGTAAGTTCTAAGCTATTTTTTTCTGTAAGTCCATGGCACCTCTGAGTTAAAAGTCCAGCTTTTGGTTTCCCCAGCCTTTGGCTGTGCTGCTGTGGCTTTGTTCTCTTCCAAAGGCGTTTTTGGGAGGAGGGAAAAAAGAATCAGAGTAAGTACAGGTGCAGATCTGAGCGCCAGAGGTGTGGTTTGAACCCAACACTCACAGCATGTCTGTGCTTTGCTGTAAATATTCATTAAAAATGCATCTGTGATGTGGGGAGTGAAGGAACCAGGGGGATTTAGTAGCCCCTTTTAACTCCCCTCCCAGTCAGGAGCTCTGCAGTGGCTTTCACTCTTATTTATGACTACTGCAAAAAAAAAAAAAAAACCAACAACATTTCATTTTGACAAAATCTTGAAGAAGCAAGCTGCAACCCGGGCTGGGATAAAATCACACTGCCTTTTTATAATTACCTTCCTGTTCCTGTCAAACTGTCTTCTAATTTGAGGAAATCTTAATAACCGTTTTGTAAATCCTTCCCTTAACCCTAATTTGCTAAATACGTGCTTATTTCCATCTGGTTCTGCAGTGGAGCTCTGGAAAGGGAAGGGAAGGATCCACAGCATCGAAACATCACTAAATTGGACCAAAGGAGTTTGTTTGTGTTGTGTAACCCCTGGCAACAGACTTTTGGGCCATTTCCCTGACAGCAGTTGACTCACGTTGAGCCAAGTGGTGACTCCACTGTGTGGGTGCATATAGGAAATTTTGCATACAACCAAGGCAGAAAAAAATAAGAGATGTGGCTCTACCACATCCCTCCGAGTGTATTTAGTGCTGCTGCAAACGATGGTGGCAGGGTGCAGGTAGGAGTGAGGCTGCCAGAGCAGACAAGACCACTGGAACCCACCTCCTTCCCCGTTCTGATTATTTTTTTATTTTTTATTTTTTGATCATCAGTGTGATGAAAGGCCTTCCAGACGAAATAAACCATTTCATCTTTCCAGTTGAAAGTGCAGCAGTTGACTGGTGTTTTGACGTGTGCTGGTGAATAATGCAGAGGTTGCTGCCTTCCCTCCTCTTTCATCTCTGGAGTGGCACTGCAGACTGTCAGCTCTCCCCCTGAATAATTGTGTCTTGTCTTGTGCTTCTTTTCTTGCAGAGCGATCGTCTTTTGATCAAAGGTGGTAAAATAGTTAATGATGACCAGTCCTTCTATGCAGACATTTACATGGAGGATGGGTTGATAAAGTAAGTGAAGCCTCGTGGTGGGGTTGGGGATGTACAGGAATTCACTGCAGGTTGGCTGGAGCAGCTTAATCTCAGAGAGCTCTGTTAAATTGCAGTGAAAAATGAATGTTTCCACCTCTATCCTGGTGTTTAATGAAGGAGTTTTAAAAGCAGGGTGTTGAATTAAATAAACAACAGGGCCCAAACCCCATTGGCTCCGAGGAGGTGCTTACATGTGTTTAATTTTAGCCATGTGAGCAGCCCCATGCTGAGATGACACATGTGTTTGAAGTTATCTGTGCTGTAACGTTTCTCTGAGTTATGACTTCAGATAGTTTGAATCCAGAGTTCAGCCTGCTAACACAGTTAATTCTCTTTTAGGCCTGGAGGCTGGACTTGGGTGACCTCTGGAAGTCTCTTGCAGTGCTGACTTCTCTGGGTCTGTGATGCAAGGGTCACTCCAGCCCCCCTCCAAGTTAAAAATGACCCTGTAGTGGAAGAGGTTCAGACCTTTTTCTGTGTTTTCAGGCCTGAAACATGTGTTCCTGGCACATCAAGTGTGTTACAGATTTCTTTGGAAAATTACTCCTAGGAAAAAACAGACAAGCCAGAGGTTACAAACAAGGAATTTTCCTGTTCTGGCTAAACAGCCAGCACATGTGGTTTTTAAATCAAGGTTAAAAGTTAAAGGAGCCAGCCAGAAACAGCTAATTAATTGCAGTGTGTCATCCACTACTGCTCTGCTAAAAATAGGTCTGTGAAGAGCTGGGCTGGAGAGACCTCTGAGGGTCTCACCAGGAATTTGGTAACCAATATCTCCTTGAATTTATGTTTGTGCAGGGACTCTGTAATACTTCCACACGAGAGGAAGGCAGAAAATACAGAAGCAAAAATTCTCCCAGTGCTCCCAAACCGATGGTAACATCAAAATTGCTGTTAGAGAGCTTGAATCAAGGGTTGAGCTGCCACTTAAAAATAAAGTGGAGCTGCCACTCCAATAAAGCAGTGTTTGGTGCAGTGATCATCCACGACCTGCACAGCCCCTTCCAGAGGGGCTCTGTCTTTTCCTTGCTTTAATTTTACCCCAAAGTCCTGAAGGAATTGCACACTTCACTTTACTGTTATGCAGCTGCTTCCAGGGGAGGAATAAAACACCCTCAGCCCTGCGTGTGCTGATCCTGTGCCCTGTTTTATATGGAAAAACACAGCTGCAGCCAGGCTAAGTAGCACAGGGGTGTTTGTTTTCAGGCTGCTCACCTGGCTGGGCCTGACCTGCTCCTTGAATCCTCTTTCCCCAGGCAAATAGGGGAGAACCTGATTGTGCCAGGGGGAGTGAAAACCATCGAGGCCCACGGCAGGATGGTGATTCCTGGTGGGATTGATGTCCACACCCGCTTCCAGATGCCAGAGCAGGGGATGACTTCTGCTGATGATTTCTTCCAGGGGACCAAGGCTGCGCTGGCTGGGGGCACCACCATGATCAGTAAGTGCCTGATTTCCTCTCCCAGCAAAGCTGGGCTTTTCTCTTCCCCACAAAAGAACAGGAGCTGTGGGAGTCACCTTGTTCTGGGCCAGTGGGTGATGTCTGGTCGGGTTTTTGGGGGAAGTTTGTGGGAATAAGGGTGGAAAAGCAGGATTTCCCCTTCTGAAAGTTGTCACTCTTTTTGACTTGTCTTCCCTTGCTGGTGGTGTGACTTCAGCAGGTTTTTTGGTCTGCTGCTGCTGGACCCAAAATAACAAAAATAATAACCCAAAATAAAATGTTGCTGTGACCTCTGGCTCCAGAGTGAGGAGCAGATCCCCCACATTCCTCGGTCCCTTGTCTGTGGAGGGATACCCATTGTATTTCTCACAGCCACTGATGCCAGAGTTCTGTGTGTCTTTGAAGACTGGGCCACTTATTTCAGGATCTCCACGTGCCCACTTCAGCTTCAGCACCAGAATTTTTGGTAACACAGCTCTGTTTGTGCTCATCTCCTCCTTTGGAGAAAGAGAGAGATGGGAAAGTGAAGATACCTCGAAATAAAACAGACAGACAGACTGGCTGTTGTGCTGACAGCAGGATTAGACACTCCTGGTGTTCCCTTCTGCCTCTAAAACACCTCAGGAATGACTTCCAGGCTCTCTGTCCCTGCTTGTGTTGGCCACAGGATCTTAAAACTCCACAAGCAACTCACTGCTGGTAACCTGTTTGAGCCAGAGTTAAAAACCAAACCCCTCTGTTGCAGGGCAGCTGATCAGGTGTAAAACTCCACCACGGTGTCCCAGGCTCTGCTGCTGCACGTGGGAATGTGAGATAAAGGTGTGAAGTGATCCAAAACCTGAGCATCTCGCAGTCTTTCATGTGCTCTGAGGTGCTGCCTTTCCACAGGAGGGGAGCTCAGGTGCAGAGGAATAAAAGAAGCTGGTTCAGAGCAGGTTTTGGTGTCTATTGTCCAGTCCAGGGGTATAAAGAGATCTTAGGCACAGCCAGGAGCCAGCTCAACTCTCCTCAGTTCAAACCAAGCTCTGCATGGGCTGGAACCTCCTCATCTCCCAGAGTTTGGTGTGAGCAGTCCTTGATCCCCGGCCTGCAGGGTGGGCTTGGGTGGATTGGCAGGAGGCTGGAAGCAGGTCTTGGTCTGATGCTTCAAAGAAATAACCCTAAAATAACCTAGGAGATAATTTTTTATAACATTATCACTTCAAACTGTGGGGTTTGTGGCTGAAGATCACCTCACACACACAGGGGATGTGGCTGTGCATGGTTTTGTGCACATTTATACCCAGTTCTCCTTCAAACCTTTGCTGTCAATTTCAATCGATAGCACTGAAATGATTTTTTATTTTCAGCCTCAGTTCGTTGACTTTGTTTCGCTGGTTGTTCCTTTGTTAGGAGCACACCTGGTTCCCACTTGAATTATTGTTTTGTTCTTCCTTGTTAAGTTGAATTAGATCAAAATAACGTTCCTGTCATCTGCATGTGACCTTGCAGCAGCACTGGTCCCCTCAGTGGCACTTTTTGAAAGTAGGAATTGCTTTGGTAAAATTTTTTTGGAGTAGCCCTTTACTTTGGTTGCCTGATTTTACCTCTGCAGTGCCTCCTGCTTCAGGAATGCTTTATGTGTGTAAATATTTATTGCCTCTATGGCTGTAGTACCTGAATATCTCACTAATGGTGAGAGAACACATTTTTGAGTTAGGGAGGTGGGAGGAGAATCCCCCATTTTACAATTCCTCCTTTTACAGCTGTGAAAATGAGCATAATTTGGATTATAACCACGGGCAAACCATTTAGAGGAGGCTGCTGATTAAACTTGACCATCCTAATTATCTCAGATTAAGACACCAAAATACAAAATCATCTCCGAACAACAACAACAAAAAAATCCTCCTAAGACTGCAGCAGGGACTAATTGGACTAAATAGGATAATGGAGAGACATTTCAGATTGGGAATCAGCAAGTGGAAATTAGGATGAATGATCCAGAGTAGACTTCAAAGCTTTGTAGCCCCTGCCCTGTGTCAGTTCCTCTGAGCAAAATTACAACATTTGCAGAAGTTTTTCCCCACTGAAGCCCTGGTGAGCACTCTCTTGGTGGGTGGCCCTTGAGCCAGTGGGAGTTGTGGGGATGGCAGCATTTTTTCTCTTGTGATAAATAGAGCAATATTTAGTGGACTGGATTCCTGATATCACAAATTGCAGCCCGAAAATGGCACTCTTATCTCATTGTGTGTTTTAACTGCTGGGGTTTTTCAAAGGGAATCTGCTCCTCCCGTGGGCTTGGGTCCAGCTGGGTCTCTGTTCTTCAGGCTTTTGAGGAAAAAACACCTCTTTTTGGATGGGAGATTTGTGGAAAAAACCACCCAATTTCCTCGTTAGTGCTTTAAGCAAACTTTGTATGATTTATTTACAAATACCTTGAGTCCATCTGTTTCTCTGCTTTGTTATAACCCTCACTCTGGGCACACAAACAGCTTCCTCAGCTTCATGCTTCAATTTGTTTCACATTTTCGTGCAGGAGGGCATTTTGAGGCTGTTTACAATCGTTGTAGGGAAATATTTATTTTACGTGCACTTTTCAGTGAAATCGAAACAAGAACCTTGGATAGGTTTCCACTGATGAATGGTTTATAACAATTGGGGGTGAAAATCTGATTTTGGTGAGTTTTGCCATCGCCCTGCAGTGCCAGGAATTCACCTGGAGGATTTGCTTTGGTGACCCTCATGTTCAGCTCAGACCAAATTCAATATTGCCCCTTTAATTCTCATATCCAAGGGAAGCACAGGAATGTAACCTGCTGTTCCCAAGCCCTGTCCTCATTTTCTTGTTCCCCTCTAAACTCATCCCTGCAGCATCACAGGGGAAAATCAGCTGGGTCCTGCTGTCAAATGGAGCAATTTTGGGGTTTTTGTGGCAGCAGGGGAGATTTATCCTGGTGGGAAACAGATCTAGCTCCAATCCAGGGCTTCCCAGCCCATCAGGAAAAAGGGGCTGGGGGTGATGATACAAATTTGCCCTTTTTTCTCTCTGTCTCTTGCTTTCCTGAGCCCTCTTTAGGTTGTTCCTCTCAGGAGTTAGGGCTGATTTCTTTCTCCTGCTGCCTCCCCTGAGGCCATCTGAGCAGGAATTCCAGCTATGATCCTTCTGTCTCTCCCTTCTGCAGTGCCAAAGGCAAGGCTCCAGCTGACTTTGCTACCAGAGGAACCAACAGAGTTGGTTTTGCCTTTTGAAATGACGTATTGTGATATCTTTGTTTTTCTGCAGTGACAATTTGCATGGTCCTTTGCTCTGTGCTCACCTTAAAACAATATTGGTGGGGGTATGGCAGCTGAGCAGCCCTCCCTGTGGGTTTTAGGATAACTTTGCTCTGGGAAAAAAAAAAAAAAAACAACTTGGATTCTTGCCCTTTTGAAATGTCAGAATGCAGTGTTTGGGCATTAAGTCGAAAGGAGAATTCCAGAATGCTCCACAGAGAATTTTGAAGGAGGCAGGAGTATTAGATATGCTCCAACCTGTTCTGGGCTCTTCCCTAAACTCCCCTGTACTCCATGCAAAGAGAACAGGGTTTTGGAAAAGGACTCTGCCTCAAGTTGCCCTTTACAAAAGGCTAACATTTTCCTGAGCTAAAAATAACATTTTTTATAGAACCACCGAATATCCTGAGTTGGAAGGGACCCCCAAGGACCATCAATGCCTGACCCAGCACAAGCCACACCTATTTTTGAGCCCCTATTTGTCCTAAGTTGAGCTGGGTTAATTCCCCAGGATATAACCCAGCCCCTGGAGCTGTTAGAGGAGGAAGAATCCCTGCCAGGAGCCTGGTGATGGTTTGCTCACTGATTAACTGTGATGAGTGAAATCCCCATCAAACTCGGTGCTGTGAGCAGGGGCAGGATTGCCTCTCTCTGCTCCCAGCCCTGCAGCAGGGATGAAGAAGTTAAGCTCTGTAAATTTGCTGGCTCTCTGATCCCCGAGCCTGTTTAATGTCCCAGTGAGAACTCCATCCATCCATCCTGCTCCTACACACATTCGAGCCCCTCCTCCTCCCAAACCCTGCTTCTCCTCTGGTATCTGCTGTCCTTGGGTGAAATCTCTTGCTGACTTTGCCTCTGTTGACTCAGTCAACCACTGTTGTAATCAGGGAGAGAAATTACAGTGAGAGAAATTATAGCTTTTCCTGGCCTGGTGGCTTGGAAGGCAGCAGCCTTTTGAAGTGGAGCAGGAGTTATCCTAATGACACGGGAGGGGAGGCTGGGGAGGGGAGCCCGTGCGTTTGGGAGGTTCAGGAGATGAAGGGAGCCTCTCACGAGCTCCCTAATTCCTGACCCTGCTGTTATTAGGGCAGCATGGCAGGGCTTTGAGCTGCCCAGCCACACTCAAACTCAAACGAGGTGACACCAGCTCCCCCAGGCCATCCTGAAGATCACCTCCGTGCTGGAAGGAGATGTTTCCAGTCAGGAAAAAACCCAGTCTTGGGTTTTGAGCTGAGTGGGACAGAGAAAGGAGCTGCCCCAAAGGAGATCTGTGATAGTCTCAGCTTAAAGTGGGGTTTAGACAGGGTGAGGGTGTGGAGAACGAGTGGGGATTAGATCATATTCTACCTGCTTGGGTGCATTTATTTTATATTTTCAGAGTTAGTCCTGTGGTGGTCTAGAGTGGAAATGATGAGAGGAGGAGGAGGGAAGCAGAGACAGAAGGAGGTGACAGCAGTGGTCAGGCAGGGACTTGTGGCCGAGCTGGAATTATAAAACCAACTTTTTGCAAAAAAACCCACAAGTGTTTTGCATCCAAGAGCAGCGGCCACAGAGCTGCAGTGTGTCCCCAAGTCCCTGGCTGTGTGTACACAGCCCTGCATTGTTCCACAGGCACCGGCCCCAGTTTTGTTTCTCTTTGCAGCCAGAGATGAAAGAGGAACTGTGCACAGGCTGCCCTGGCTCTGCAGCTCGTTTCTCTTTCTGGCAGCAGCTCTTCTGCCCCAAAGAAATGCTTAATTCTCTAGAAACGCAGTGAAAATGCCCACGGATTGTTGGGGATTTCTGTGGGTGGGGATCCTTGCTCTCTGTGGCTGGAATAGTGGCCTGCCTATATAATAGTGGTCCTGCCCTATCCCTCCTCTCCCCAGCCCCCTTTTGGTCCTTTTCACACCCCCAAACCCAACCTTGGCCCCGATTCACTCTAAATCTCTTTGCTTCACCAGCTCCCAGCTTCCTGCTGCTGTGTTTGTGCCTTTCATTCAGGGCAGCCTTGAAATCCTTCACGAGAAAGTGGGGCTGTAAGCAGAGCTGGGCAGTTCCCTGGTGTGAGCTGCTCTTCCCGAGCTTTTAAACCCTTCTAAGTCCATTAGGCTCAGCCTGCAGCGGGTTGTGCATCCTGGGTGTGGGGTTTGCTCTGCTCCAGCATCCCAGCGCTGCTGGGTGGGATCCCCCAAAGTTCTGCTGGGGATTCCAGGGGGGGCTCAGCCAAACTTTGCTGTCCCTTGCCAGAGAGCACAGGAGGAAGCAGCTGTGCAGAGCTCAGATGTGCTCTGTGTGTGCTCAGAGGGGTTTTGGGGACCCTTGGGGCTGCAGTTGTTGTTTGCCAGCTCTCTGTGCTGCCAGACCTGGCTCCTGTGAGGAGCAGAGAGGACTCCGGAGCTGTGGGGCTGTGCCTGGGGTGGTGCGGGAGGTTTGTGGTGTGCTGAGGGGTTTAACCCTGCCTGTCACGTACCCAGCTGGGCCCTCGGCCCAGCTCAGAGCTGGAAAGTGAAATCACTGGCCCTGGTGTTCAGCTGGAGTCCTGGGAAACCTCTGTGGTCCAACCTGGCTTGGTTTTGAGTTATCAGGAGATTTTTCACTGTTTTCCCATCTTTTCCTTCCCCAGAGCTGCTGGGAATCCTGCCCCTTGCTCCTCTGCCACCCTTCTGCTTCCTCTGCCATAATTCTGCCTCCTCTGCCCTCCTCCTGCCTCCNATCCTGCCCCTTGCTCCTCTGCCACCCTTCTGCTTCCTCTGCCATAATTCTGCCTCCTCTGCCACCTCTGCCACCCTTCTTCTGCCTCCTCTGCCACCCTCCTGCCTCCTGGCAGCACTGATTTTTTTTAAGGAGCAGGGGAAGGGTCCCTTTCTCTGCTTTGCCCCGTTCTGCTCCAGCAGTGCAGGAGGGAGGGGATGGAGACAATTCCACACGGGATGGAGACAATTCCACACGGGATGGAGACAATTCCACACGTGCTGGAGCCTGGTTTAGTTCTGAACACACGAGTGGCAGCAGCTCTGACACTGCAGATATGACTGACCTAGATTTTTCCATGCATCTAAAAAAGGGATTTATTTCAGGAGAAATTAACCCGTGCTGTCTGTTGGTGCAATAGCACTTAATGCCTTTTATTCTGTTTAATGCTGGGGCTGAGCAGAGCTGCTTTCCTGTGTGGGGAGGAGTTCTTTTCTTTGAAGAGCTGCTTTTAAGTGCTTTTCTTTTGGGTTGGAAGGGACCTTAAAGATCATCTTGCTCCAGCCCCTGCCATGGGCAGGGCACCTTCCACCATCCCAGGTTGTTCCAAGCCCTGTCCAGCCTGGCCTTAAACACTTCCAGGGATGGGGAACCTGAGCCAGGGCCTCATCACCCTTATAATAAAGAATTTCTTCCTAATATCTCATTTAAACCTGCCCTCCTTCAGCTTAAGTCCACCTCCCTTGTCCTATGACTACGTGCCCTTGTGAAAAGTCCCCAAAATCCCCAAATTCTTGCTTTCTGTGTGCAGTGCTCTCATCCCCAAGTTGCAGGCCTTAGAGATGACCCAAAAGAGAAGTAAAGAGCCAGTGGATCTCTCTGATGTGCTCTCACCCAATGGAAAAAGCTCATGATGTTTTCAAGGGTGCAGGTATAAAAGCTGGCTCCCTCAGGTCTGCTGTGGATGGAAAGGAAAAAAATCTTGAAAAATAAAATGAAATTATTCACCTCTCTTCATATAACATCGTTAGCTGCCTGTGATAGGTTTTCAGGGCATGTGTGTTAAACCTTGCTAGATAAAGTGGATTAATCACAGTTCAAGTCTTGACAAGGCCCTCAAAGAAGCAGCAGGAAATGGTGCCTCTGGCTCTGTTCTTTGCCTGTTTTTCTGAGCAGGGAATTTTTGTCTCCCTACCAATATTCAACCCCTTGGCTGCTTTTGCTTTTCTGAGTGTGACTCAGCAGAAAATGCCCTGGTCAGGCAGGAGCTTTCAGCTCTCCAGGCTGGGAATTAGCTCTGTGTGCCATGGGAGGAAAGCAAGTGGAGGCTGCAAGAAGCAAAAGCTGAAATCAGCTGCAGAATCCCCCACTTGGGCTGGATTTGGAGCGCTGTCTGTGGAGTGGGATTTGATGTCTTCCATCAGCAGAGCCTTTCTTCCCCTCTTTCCTTCAGCCCCTCTGCCTTCAGAGTTCATAGATCCCATCTGTTTCTTAGAAACTGGATTTTTTTTCTTTTAAATCTTTCTGGTGAGAGGGAGAAATGGTTGAGGAATACAAATGAGCTCCTCCTGTCTGGCACGCTTTAATCACACTCAGGAGCTGCCAGTTGTTACCAGCTTGGGGCTCTGCATCTTTTTAGAGCCCTCCCTCCCATGGAAGCCCTGTGCTTCCACAAGGAATGCAGGGATGGACATTTAGGAGTTAGGGCTTCTGGGAAAAATCCTTTTTTTCCCCCTGGTACATTGCAGTTGGTGTTGGGATCACCTTTGTGACAACAGGAATGTCATTTAATTTCTCCATGCTGGCTGCTGGCTGTCTGTAATGGGAGGTGGCTTTGTGGCTGAGGGGGGTGTGGTTTTAATTCAAATTAATTAAGCTCACCTAGAGCCTCATATCATAAGTAAAAAGTGATTATTTTTTATGAAGAGCTGCCTGAGAAGCTGATGTGGGCAACACGGGAAGCAAGGAGATAATCCCTGTCCCTCCCACTTGGCACCTGCAGATCCAAAGGAAAGTGCTTTTGCCTTCCTGTTTTAAGTAATAGAAGGAACTTTTAGATTTCACATGCAAATATTAAGTATTAACTGCTTTGCTTGGTTTCCAGAGCCCACCAAAAAGGGCTGAGCTTTTGGAAACTTCCCTTTTGGCCACTTCCACCAGATTGCTTTTGTCCCTAGAAGCAGCTACATGTGCAGGGTGGGTATTTTTGGAATCTGGGGGACTCGGTGGTGCTGTTTTACATATGAATGAAATTCCCTGGCTCAGCCTCCAGGCAGCAGGAGCTGGGGAAGGAGTTCCTGGAGAACCCTCCTAAATTACTGCACTGCACTGGGTTGCTGCAGAGAAGGGTGGAAGCTCCCAAACTTCAACACTCCGAGTGGTTTGTGCCCCCAAATTGGGGTTCTTCCCAGGCCTGGCAAGATTCCAGACTCCTTGAAAAGCCAGGCAGGGCTGGTCCAGCAGCTGGGGGCTGTGCCACAGGATTCTCTGTTCAAATATCTCAATATTACTTCCAAAAAATCTCTTTCCAGGGCGGGTATCAGTTAATGAAACTTCCCAGCAGGCTTTTCTTTACTTCAGATAAGATTTCTCAGGATTAATATCAGTGTCCCAAGAGAGGAGTTCAGCTACTGATGGGTTACAAAGGACTTTTCAGCCTGGTGGGGCAGAGATTTTTTTCCCACCGTGAATGGAAGAAGTTTTGGGAAGTCTTTGTAGCACAGCTGAGAAAAACGTGGATGTGCAGGGTGTTCTTAGAAGTAGAAGCAGGCCATGGAACCAGGACCAGAGTTCAGGCCTCCCCATCCTTACAATAAAGAATTTCCTTCTAACACCATGTTAGAGACAGGAAATTAAGCTGAGATTTAGAAAGCAACACTTGCCCCTAAAAACTGGGTGCATGGAAAAAAACCCAAAAGTCAGATCTTGTGTGTAGGAGTTTCCCAAACCAGTTTTGCACAGGCTGGGTGTCTCTCTTAGGGTGGGCAGCTCAGTAGTGGTGCTTTGTGCCCCAAATCTTGGATTCTTCACAGTTTTAGGAAGGATCTTGTGAGGGAGGCCAGGCTGGGCTGGCTCAGAGCTGCAGGAGGAATTTCGGCAGCTGGGGAAGGTGCCACAGGAGTTTCTGTTAAACCTGGGGATAACCTAGTTAGGATCTCCTACAGGTTAATGATTTCATCAAGCACAGGAGCTAATTGGCAATGCCAGTGCCACAAAGTGGAGAGAACACCTGCAGGTGGGCAGGTGTGCTCAGGAAATTGCTGTGAGGGGTGGATGTGCAGCCTGGTGTTTGTCCTTCGGTAGAAAACAGGTTCTGCTGCACCTCCAGGCCACGTCCCACCCCGTGTTCTCCATAAATACACGAGCATTTAGGTCTGATTCAGCCTCACTTCCTTGCCTGCAGTTGTGTGAGAGTTGTCTGTGGTTTGAGTGGGAGCAGGATGGGGACTCCTGGTGTTGTAGCAGAAGTGGTGCTGGTTTGGTGGTGGTTGGTGACAGCTTCCTCAGAACGTGATGTCACCTTGTCACAGACAGGAGGAGAGGAAGTGTCTGGTCCTCATCCAGCCAGGGGAGATGTTTATTTGACAAATACAGGGCTTTTCATTTCCCCATTTCTCTCACAAGCTGTATTAATAAAAAGTGCTTGTATAGAATCAGAGCTCTTCACATTTAGTTTATTTTTTTGGGGGGAGGGAAAAACCAACTTTTCTAATCCCAAACACACAAAGCCCTCTCTAAACCATCACAAATTTCCATTGTAAAAACTGGCATTCTGCAGTCACATTCTTCTTCACGTCCAACACTCCTGAGACAACCCCAGGCCATGAAATGAAAGTGAGAAGCCAAAACTTGGTGATAACAATGCAAATCCAGAATTGTTCCAGCTTCCCAGCGAGTGGAAAAAGCCTGAGGGGCAGGACACATCTCCAGTGACCTGAGAGGGACAGAACTGGCTCTCAGCACGTGATTTTTTTGTCCTCCTGTGTCTGATCCAGCTCTTGCCCCTTGGATGTGTTGGTAATTCTTGTGTTTTGTCTTGACTTGAAATCCATGGCTACAAACCGAGGTTTTTCTCCATCCCAGTCCCTCAAGGTTTACAGAGCAATTCATATGGAAGCCTTTGAAGTCCTGTGTGCTCTTTTCATGGCCTTCAAGTGGGGAGGAATGCCTAAAAGAAAGAATAAATCTTGGAACCACTTAAATGTCTCTTTTGAACTTGGTTCCCCTCCCTCTCTGCCGTGGTGACCTCCTGAGATACAAAAAATGCACAATAAACCTGGACTGGGAAGAGATGGAGCCTTTTTTTTTTGATCTGACCTTAATATGCTGCCATTCCAGCTGCTGGGGAGGGTTATTAATTATTGTCGAATTCTTTATGTTTGTGTCCAGCTGGCCTCAAATTGTTAATTGTATTTGGGATGTAATCAGGCAAAAGGACAAGTGAAATATCTGTATGACATCAGTGAGGGAATAAGGGAACGTTGCAGTCTGAAAATGTAATCAGTGGAGCACGGATGTGTCTGACACTTCTGAGCCTGGTCCAGCTTCTGATTTCTCTGCATCAGGTCTCATAAAGTGGATCTGAACTGACAGAAAACAACATTTAGGCTGCCTTTTCTATGAGTTTGGCAGGCATGTACAGGAGAACAGTCCTTGGGTTGTTGTATTAGCACCCTAAATGCTGCTCTGTGCAGGGCTGTGACTCTTCAGAATAATCTCTTTATTCCGGTATCTTTTCTTGGAGGGGGGAAAAAACAAGAATGAAATACTGTGGGAATAAATCCACACAAATACACGGAGCTAAAATCTGGTTGCTGGAGCCAGGATGTGAAGAAAATCCTTTGTTTGATTTCTCAGCAGCTGAGGTGCAGCTCCCTTCACAGCGGTTTTGTCACTGTCTGTCCTTTTCCCAGATCAAACCCATGATGCAGAGCGTGGTTTAGAGGAAGAATTGGGATGGAATCAGAACATGGGAGGTGTGAGGCTCTTCTGGATCACTTGATTTGGGATTTTTGAGCCCAGAGAAGGGCTGAGGTCTCTCTAGCCTGGATGGGTGCAGGGCTGCAGAGCTGGGAATTGGGGTTTACAACTTAAATCAGAATTTTTGCTGCTGAAAGGTTTGACTCTGGAATAGCTTTGTTACTGGCTGAGGCAGCTTTTGGTAGCTCAATTCCTTGACACATAAAAGGGTCATGATACATAAAGACAGGAGGGATTGTGATATTTCACCAGCTGAGAATTCGAAGCCTCTGGATCAAATAAGGTCTGTGATTATGGGATAATCTTCTATGGGTCAGTCGAGGGCCTGACTTTCAGTTCACAGAGATTGATTTTATTCCTCTTGCTGTCACAGAATTACTCCCAGTTCACACCAGTGCCAGCAGAATATTCCTGCAGCCACAGCCTGACAACTCCAGGCTTCTAAGTAGGGAGCTGTGCAGTTACCAGGGCTGAATTTAATTACAACCTCTCAATAAAATGGCTTGTGACAGAATGCACAACTCAATAAATTCACCAGATTTCATCACATGCAGTTGCTGTGGGGATTAAGCAGTATTAACAGGCAGATGTGTTTATAGTGATCAAGCTGCTATTTAAAGTTTTGGGTAGGGGAGATCTGCCTGCTAACAGTTAAGCTTAAATGTTAAGGATTTTCACCTTATAAACTCCTCTTAAACAATAGGCACGTTTAATGCTGGTAGGAGCAGGAAATAATGTGTAAAACTGCAGTTTATAATAGCAACTGGAACCCTGAATACGTGGTTTTTATTACATACACAATTTTGGTAACATCTGACCCTGATTCATGTTTGTATTGTCCATTTCAAACAGTTTTTCTCCTTCCTGGTAGTGGCATTCATTAGCTGAAGTCCCAAAAAAATTTCATGCACATTTTGGATGACACTTTAATTAAACCAGTTGAAAAAAAACCCCTTTCCAGGCGAAAGCTGGAAGCAAGGACTATTAATAGAAGCTCCAGGAAGGGGTTGTTTGCAAGCCAAGGCCTGCTCAACTGAGGCAGGATGCAAAAAAGAAAAAAAATTGCACATGCCACAATGCCAGGAAGCTATAAAACCCATTAATCCCCACCCATCCATCCCAAAAGCAGAGTTTTGTTTTCAAGGAGAGGCAAAGAGCTGGATCCTTGAGCAATAATTTCTCTGGAGCTTAGCAAGGGGTCAAAAATATAAAAGCATTGCTCTTTGTCTGCATTTTTTTTTTTCTTTTAATTTGAGAGAGATTCCAAGTGCCAGAAAGAGATTATATGGGATTTTTTCTGGCTCTGGTCTCAGAGCATCCTGCAGGCTGTTGGGTAATTCCTCAGCCTTCTGTGCTGGGATCTGATTTTAGTACAGGTTTTATGGTGATATATGATACGAATGTGTCAATAACCTGTGATGAATTGTGTGAAAAAGCAGTAGGAATGATCTGAATTTTGAAATTACTTGTGTGTTTATGGGATTCTGATTTTAGTACAGGTTTTATGGTGATATATGATAAGAATATGTTAATAATCAGTGATGAATTGTGTGAAAAAGCAGTAGGAATGATCTGAATTTTGAAATTACTTGTGTGTTGATGGGATTCTGATTTTAGTACAGGTTTTATGGTAATATAAGAATGTCTTAATAACTGGTGATGAATTGTGTAAAAAAGCAGTAGGAATGATCTGAATTTTGAAATTACTTGTGTGTTGATGGGATTCTGATTTTAGTACAGGTTTTATGTTAATATATAATAAGAATATGTTAATAATTGGTGATGCTAGCACTCTGTAAAGTGCTAGATTTTTCCGTGTAGATTTTTCCATACTTCTGTTCAAACACCACTGCTTTATTCCCCCCATCCTCAGAACATTTCATCCATTCCCCTAAATTTTTGCCTTTCATTTCCCATCCCCAACCTCTCCTCACCAGCATCCAACCAGTTTGGCTCACGATCCACAGAATATTCCAGCAGGAGAACCACATGGATCACCCAGTGGTGTTGTCTCGTTGTCTGCCTTTAATCCTAAACTAATCTGGCCTAATTTAATCCTAAATTAATCTGGGCGAGGAGGAGGGAAGGAAGGAAAATAAGCAGGAAAAGAGCCCTGGCTGCTGCTGGGTGGGAGCTGGAACATTGGGAAGCAGGAGCAGATGCACTTTGTAAACCCTGAGTAATGACAGGAGAGCCCAAGCAGGCATGGGAAGGGTAATTAAGAGTCTGGGTGATTAGGGCTGGAGCATGTGGGCCTGCAGGTGCTTTAATCCCACTGCTCTCAGAGGGTTGTCTGGGAGAAAGATGGATTATCTAGGAGTTTTGGAATCCGGTGTTTTAACAAGGAAAAAATTGGATTATTTGTAATGTAGGAAATGGTTTTTCTTATATATATTTTTTTAAGAAGTTGCTTTGCTGGTGTAACAGCCTTGTTTGCTCTCAGCCCCTGGGCTGCTGCATTTTGGGTTCTGCAGCTCAGAAGGTTAAAAGATAAACAAGATAAAATAAAATAAGGTAAAATAAAAGATAAATAAGAATGTTTTCTGCTCATAGCTGAGAAACCAGTGTAACCCTGAGCTTGGCTTTGCCCTGTGACTTGCTGAGAGTGTGTTAAATAAACAGAAACATTAGGATTAGGCCTGAATTGCACTCAGATTCAGGGAAGCACTACAAGACCCACTAGCTATTTAATTCCTCCTTTGAAGATTTCAGCACTGATAAAGTGAGTCTTAAATTATCTTTTCCTTTTCTTTTCTTTTCTTTTTTTTTTTTTTTCTGTTTTTGGAACAAGCTTTGAGTTGAAAAATGAGCTGGCAACTTCCTTCTCAGACCTCAAGCAGCTGAATTCATTTGCACAGCAAAAAAAGAAAAAAAAATTAACGACAGGAAGAAAACATCTGGACTGGGGAGCAGGACAGGATCAAGGCTGTGGTGGTGGAGGGAATAAAGGGGTGACAACAGCCTGTGTCACAAATGTTTGTCCTGAGCGTGCCCTGCAGGCCCCAGGGATCCAAAATTCCTGTTTCCTGAGGTGATGGAAGGACAGAGGGGCAGTGGGATGGGATCCCCGGGGAGAAGCAGCTCTGTGGGGTCAGGACAGCTCTGCTTTTCCCATGGGAAAAATGGGAATTCTCCGGGAGGGGTGTGCTGGGGTGGGCCAGGTTTTGTGTCTGTGGGAATGTGGCGGGAGGGAGCCTCCCTCAGCTGCTTGTGCTGCTCTGGAGCACGGAGGGCTGAGAGAAAAAGCTTTTTGTTTCACTCTGAGCTCTTGAGCTGTGCCTCAGGGCTCTAAGAGGCTTCTCTGAGCTGCATTTGGGCCATTCCTGGCCAGAAGCAGCTTCAGAGCTCAGTAGGAGCAGATGAAGAGCCAACCTTGACTCCTCTCCTTTCCTGGATCTGGGCTCATTTTCACTTTTTTGGTCCCCCCAAAACCCCACCCTTGCAGGAAGGGATGTTAGGCCACGATCTCGCAATGTTTGTCCCCTCCCATTGTACAGAGGATGGAAGAATCAAGGAGACTTTGCCATTTGTGTCTGAATCGCCTTTAATTTGGGATCCCATCCACCTTTTCTCCCTGCTTTTTCTGCAGCATCCACTGCTCCTGCTGCCTCTGCTGTGGCAGCACAGCTTCCACCCTGCCCCAGGGTCAGGTGCAGGACCCCAGAGCTTGGGTCCCTGTCTGGGGGTGTCCCTGTCACTGTCACTGCCCCTGGCTGTGCTCTGCTGGGTCCTTTCTTCAGACCAGTCCAGCCCCAGCATGTGAAGGCTGTTGCTTCCCTTGCACACTCAGGCTGCCTTCCCTCTGAGTTCTCCCTGTGGATGTGCAGAAGTGATTTTTGTGATGTTTGCCTGGTGGAGCTGCTGTGGAGAGAAAGGGTGCTGTGTTTTGAAGGGGCTCTGGAGGGTGATTTGGCTCTCAGGGGAGCTGCCACAGGAGATATTCCCAAGCCCTGGAGTTGATTTCCCTGCACATTTGCACCACCAGCTCCATCCCTGACCCTTTTATTGCAGCCAGCTGTGGTTTGGCTTTGTCAGAGAGCTGATGGAGCTCCCTTAGCCCTGTCCCACAGCCCCCCAAAACCCCATCGGTCATCCTTGGGCAGTGCATGAGGTGAGGTGGTGATAAAACTGATCCCAGACACCAGAGCCATTCCTGGGGGTTCCAGAGCCATTCCTGGAGGCTCCAGAGGGTTCCAGAGCCATTCCTGGGGGCTGCAGAGCCATTCCTGGGGGCTCCAGGGTCATTCCTGGGGGTTCCAGAGCCATTCCTGGGGTTCCAGAGCCATTCCTGGGGGCTCCAGAGCCATTCCTGGGGGCTCCAGGGCCATTCCTGGGGGTTCCAGAGCCATTCCTGGGGGCTCCAGAGCCATTCCTGGGGGCTCCAGGGCCATTCCTGGGGCTCCAGAGCCATTCCTGGGGCTCCAGAGCCATTCAAGACTCTGTGTTAACCCCTTGGAGCCCTCAGGGTTTCCCAATGCCCACAAGCCATCCATCATCTGGGGGCTGACAGAGCTCTGAGGGCACCTTTAGTGATGGATTTATTCCTGTGATGTGGTAGAGATTAAATGGGCTTTTTTTGGCTTTTTAATTAGCCATTGGTGTAAACTTGAGCTTTCTCCATGTCCCACTGGAAAAGCAAAGGGAATGTTATTTTTCTCCTTGTTGTTCATTCTGCTTAAGCTAAAGATTAACTTTGGCAGAGCAACAGGGGCTCTGTACTGGCCAAGAAACAATTCAGGCTGGAAGTTAGCAGGTTTCTGACCACTAGGGAGGAGCAGATCATGGAACAGAAACGGGATGATTTTTTAAGAAACAGGTCACTTTATTGTCTGGTTCCATTTGGGCTGCTTTTCCCAGTGGTGGTGAAAAGCACATCCTTGATGTGGTGCCAGGCAAGGAGGCAAATTTCCAAGTTTTCACTGATAGAATGGATTTCTGTGATGGGCAGGATGGGAACAGAGGCAGAGACTTCCAGCCACTCCTGGAGCCCTGAGCTGATCAAAGCTGCAGTGAGGATGTGTCCTTCCACAAATCATCTCCTTCCCTCGGTGTGGATGCTTCCAGCTTTTTGGAAAAGCACAAATAAATATTCCAAGCTGTCTCCCTTTGCCGAGGGGAGAGGGTGGGCAGAGTTTTGCAGCAGGAGTGGTTGTTTTGGCTGAGGCTCGTGTCTGTTCAGGAGAGCTGGGCTGCCTTTCCCAGTCTGAATCTGGTTTTTAGGCACTGCAAAACCAAAAAATCTTGGCTGCCGTGTCTGCCTGGGGGTGAAGCAAAGCTTTGTTCTGCCCGAGGGTGAGTGGCACCCATGGGCTCTGTCCCTCATCCCAGCTGCGATTTAGAGCAGCCCTGATCCTCAGCATGAAGTTAAAAATAAACTGCTGGGATTTCTCTGCTGATAATTGCAGCAACTTCTCATTTTTCTGTGGGTTTTAATGCAGAATCAAGCCAGGTCCTCTCCTCCTCCCCAGCACTGCCTGCCCAGTTTGTGACCCCCAAAATCCCACAGGCTTTTCCCACTCTCAGTACTGGAGATACTGACTTGCTTCTTTTATTTCGCTGTGTCTTTTGAAGATCTCAGAGGCTCCGTGTGCTCAAATAAAAACCAGGAGCACCGAACCTTCAGATCCAAGCCCCTTGTGTCACCCTTTGAGGCTGTCCTGCAGCTGCAGCTGCCTGTGAATCCAGCTGCTGCTGGATTTGGGGTGAGGACCAAACTGAGCAGGTGCCAGGACCCTCTCAGTGTCACAGAGATCTCTCCAACCACAAATTGTTGGTCCTGCTCCCTCCAGTCCTCTGGAAGGTGCTCCTGGTCGGGATGTGCAGCACCAACAGTTGGAATTAACAGGTTGTAGCAACAACTCCTCTTCCTTCAGCTGCTGCTCCTCCATCGCCTTCCCTGGCTGCATTCTCTAGAAACCCCTGCGAAATCTCACACTTGGAGATGTTTTAAGGGGAAAGAGGGTTTTGCAGAGCTGTGCTGGGTGCCCAGGAAAGCTCCTGCACCAGGCATTTATTCACCGGTGTTTTGGTTGTCATTCCCAGTTGACCACGTGGTCCCCGAGCCTGGGACCAGTTTGCTGACGGCGTTTGACCAGTGGAGAGAGTGGGCAGACAGCAAATCCTGCTGTGACTACTCCCTGCACGTGGACATCACTGAGTGGCATAAAGGTGTCCAGGAGGAGATGGAAGCTCTGGTTAAAGATCATGGTAAGCTCAGGGAAGCCTTCCCTTTCCTTGTTTTTCAGGATGTGCTGTTTTTTAGGGCTGTTTCTCATGCAATATTTTAATTTTATATCCCAATAAAGCTGCTTTGGGCCCGTGCTGGCTCCTTGGGAGGGTTTGGGCAGTTGGGATTGCAGGGAGCTCAGGGGTTGGGGCACCCTGGTGTTGCAGCACTGATTTTCCAGAGGTGAATCTCCTGCTTTTCCTGTGCTGAGCAGCTCCTGTGTCCAGTGCAGTGCCCCTGGTGGTACCTGCAGCCACCAAAGTGATGTAAAAAAGGGAAGTATCAGCCCCAGGAGGAACAATCCAGCTCTGGCTGCTGAAAGTGAAGAGCTGAGTAAAATGACCTCACAGGTTTTCCCCCTCTTTAATTTCCTTGGCGTTTCATCCTCAGGCTGGAGTAATTTTCCATCCTGTTTGTAGTTTCAAAACCCAGCATTTTGTGCCCTAATGGGAGCTTCCCACACGTGCTGGGGGAGGGTTTTTCCTGGTTCCAGAGGAGAGGGAAAGCCAGCTTAGGATCAGTGGGTGAGTTTGGACACAGCACAGACAGAGATTTCCCACTGCTCTCCCTGGAGGGTGAGGGGGATCAGCCAGCCAGGCCCAGTCTCTGCTTTTGTGCGAGATGTATTTTTGCTTTTATTTTGTTACTCCACCTCCTACAGTGCTGAATCCACGGAGTTGTTGCTGGGGGGCTGATTTAGGGGTTGTATTTCATGGTTGTACCTCTTTCCACCAGGTGTGAACTCCTTCTTGGTGTACATGGCTTTCAAAGATCGCTTTCAGCTCAGTGATTCTCAGGTAGGAAGGAAGTCCTCGTGTTCAATTTGTCACAAATAAGTGCTTAAATTCAATATCCTGCGACCTGACACTCTCCTGGCTCCCATCTTTATGTGTGTAACAGTACCTAAGATTGGCAACAAGCTCTGGTTTGAAGATTATATTTTTAATTAAAAATAAAACTCAAGCAACAGCAAACCCCGAAAGGCTTGGCTGAGGGAAGCAGTGGCAAAACCCTCAGTTTGAGAGGTCTGGGGTTTAATTCCAGCTCCTTTGGGGTAGAAGCAGTGGCAGTTCTGTGAATTGCTGCTTTATGCCTCTGCACAGGGCGGGACAGGGAGATCTCTGGGGAAATTATTCTGTTTAGAAGCTAAAACTGATCCTGGTCCAGAGGTGGTTTTTGGTGGTGGAAACGCCAAAAAGGAATTAATTGCCCTCCTGTTTGCTGTTGTGATGGGCACATTTGGGCACGTTGAGCTGGTGAGAGGGGCAGTTCATGTTTCTGAAGGTGAGGGAGGAGAGGAATGCCTGGGAGTGCTGGTGTGAGTTATCTCTGAGGGCTCTGGAAACGTTTTGAGGGACCATTGACGGCGCCAGTTGGGGGTTACTGGGCCTGAGCCGTCCCAGACTCGTTTCTGGAGTGGGAAACCACACTGCTCCTACCTCCAGAGTTTGGATTTCCACGGAGAACCTGCCCCCATCACTCAGATATGAGGGATGTTTTGCATGCCAGGCACCAGTAAATGAGACATGAAACAGGTACAGCTCTGCAAGTCCTTCAAAATCATCCAGCTGTGGGCCTTGTGTTGTCATTTCTCCCTCCTGCGTGGCCAATACTCCAGAGCTGCCACTGGATAATCCTTCTTTGCCACATCAGCAGCATCCAGCTGCAGAATTGGGAAATTCAGTGACAGGCATGAAAACAGCTCGCATCTCTCCAGCAAACCACATCTCCTATTGCTTAATGCTCCTCTTTCTCTTTTCCCTCCTGCAAAATTCTGTTTCCCGAGGGGATCAGGTGCGTTCCTGTTGTGATGTGTGTTGTCTGTCCCCCAGATTTACGAGGTCCTGAGTGTGATCCGGGACATCGGTGCCACGGCCCAAGTGCACGCTGAGAACGGTGATATCATTGCTGAGGTATGGCCTGTTTGTGCTCGGAGTTATTGGCTGCAAAATGCTGGGAGGGGCTGAAATTCGAACTCCTTCTTTGCAAACAGAAAGCCAGCCAGGCTTTGGAGAGCATGGCATGGGTGGATCGAGGGTGTGAGCAGGGCTGGACAGCAGATTTTATCCCCTTTGACACTGATAAAGCAGGTTTTTGTGACAGCTTTCAGTTTGGGGTGGATATTGGGCATCTCTGGCTCTCTCCCCAAAAGTGAAAAGCTGAGTGTGAGTGTCACTGTGTGCAGCAAAATGTTCTGCAGGAAATGAGGAGGAGTGGGAAGGGATGGAGCTTCGTGCAGTACGTGGGGTGCTGAGCTTTGGGGTCTGTTTGTCTTTCAAACAGCAGCAAGGGAGAAATGTTAGTAAAGTATTCCATTTAATCTTATCTCCAGCTGGTTTTGTACACTGTGTCTCAAGCACTCAGAAGATTTCTGTGCTCTCTGGCTGGGCAAGAGCCCACCCCAGCCCTCGAGCCCAGCTCCAGGATGATTTTTTCCAGGAGATCTCATTTTGCCACGTCTCAGAGATGATTTTATAGACGCAAATGTGTGCTGGAAGTCGAGGGGCTACGAACCCAGCGCGAAGCAAATCCAAATAAAACGTTTCCTTGACCTCCTGTGAACAAATCAGCAAGGTTTTATGAGCTCTGGTTATTCTCAGCGAGGGGAGTTGGGCAGGACTCTCTTGCAGGGCCCTTATGCAAAACCCCCTGTGATTTTTAGCCAGCACAGATGCTCAGAATCTCACTGGTGCCCTTTCCAACAGCTGTGTGTGCTGCAAAAAAAAATTCCCTGCTGCTTTAAATCTCATCCCTGCTCTTTTTTCCTCCCTTAGGAGCAGCAAAGGATCCTGGAGCTGGGGATCACAGGCCCTGAAGGGCACGTGTTGAGCAGACCTGAGGAGGTGAGAACTCCCCTGCCTTTGCATTTACCCCCCTCCCCAATTTATAACATCTCTGCATCGCCATCAAGTACCTCATGTTGGGATGAATGTGGCTGGAAAGGGGATTTTTCTGCATGTGGGGTTATGCTGGTGGAATTCTGCCACTGTCTTGTCTAGATCCAGTCTCTTGGGCTTCTCTCTTGGTCATTATTTTATCAGACTTCCAGTGAATTAGCAGAGTTTTTTAATGTATGCCCAAATCCTGACATTGTCTTAGGTACTCCCATAGCTTCTATTACTGAAATATTCGATATTTTGATGAAATTTTAGCAGTGGGGTGAGGGTTTTTATACCACTGGATTAAATGTTTTGCTGAAGGCACAGAAGAGGGGAGGTCATTCCCAGGCCTTAGCCCAGCACTTTAATACAGCTACCCTTCATATTTCCCCATGGATTTCTCCAGGAACGAGCACCCCAATCTCTCTAAACCTTTGAAATAAATCCCCAAAACATGAAACAGCCTTAAAACTTTGCCTTTGAGGTTGGTTCTCATTGCATTCTTCACTCAGTCCTTCAGTGTCTCTAAGCTGGACACCTCACCGTGGCATTCTAGGTTTGTGGGGTCCATCTGTTCTGTACCAGCAGCTCCTTTTGTTCCTCAAAAATATTTTTGGGGATCTTTGCTGCCTGCCAGATGTGGCAGCTGGGAGCTGGGGCTGTGAGATCATCCACACGTGCCCCTCATGCTCCCTCTCTGTTTCCTCCCCTCGCTTCAGACAAGCAGCATCCAGAGGCATTTCAGTAGGAGCATAAATCATTCTGTTGCTTGGGGGAAAAAAAACCAAAACTGCTCCACTTGGACAGTGAGTGAATCCTCACAGAATCTGTGTGTGGCTCCAGGAGCTGGGATCTTTTGCTTCCTGAAATTGCGAGCAAACACTTTGCCCTGAGCTTTTCCAATTTGTGTTTTTTGAATGTGTTTTTTTGGCCTGCATCAGGAGGGTGGGAACAGATGCTGGTGTGTGACACTTCAGGGAGTTCAGTCGGGGTTGTTTTCAAAGGAAAGCTGCTCTTACCTTAAAGGATCTGGACATGAAGCTGTGTCTGGCTATTTCAGAGTTCATCCTTGTGGAGCAGGAACTTTGAAGTGTGATTTGTGTGGTTCCCAGGCGTGGATGGGTTATTAATCTGTGCAGGACTGTTCTCTGCCTGCTGCAGTGTGATTTATGTGGTTCCCAGGCATGGAGGGGGTTTTGATC
>VZRO01003620.1:203693-221468 GCA_013397915.1 Daphoenositta chrysoptera | reverse complement strand
TCTGTGCAGGACTGTTCCAGTGTGATTTGTGTGGTTCCCAGCGTGGATGGGTTATCAATCTCTGCAGGACTGTTCTCTGCCTGCTGCAATGTGAGTTTTGTGGTTCCCAAGTGTGGATGGGTTATTAATCTGTGCAGGACTGTTCCAGTGTGATTTGTGTGGTTCCCAGGTCTGGATGGGTTATCAATCTGNACTGTTCTCTGCCTGTTCCAGTGTGAGCTGTGTGGTTGTCAGTCTGTGCAGGACTGTTCCAGTGTGAGCTGTGTGGTTCCCAGGCCTGGATGGGTTATCAATCTGTGCAGGACTGTTCTCTGCCTGCTGCAGGATGGAAAAGGCAGCCTGAGGACACGTGGCTGCTGCAGATGAGGCTCTCAGCCTCCCGCTGCTCTCACCCGGGGCAGCCTCTGCAGCTGAACTCAGCTGAGCTCTGCCCAGGCTTCCCAAGTGTTTGCTCCAACATTCTCCTCCTTGAAAGCCAGAGGAAGCAGAGCAGGAAGCGATGTCATCTGGCTCCCTCCCCTCCCTTTCTGCAGTGACTCTGTGCTTTTAAAAACATCCAGCTCCCCTCGGGCTGGCTGCTGACGGAGGCCAGATTCCAAGGGTGGCAGCAGATCCCTAATTCCTCTTGGCTTCAGCAGAAGTGGGTGTTTGTTGTATCCCTTTGAGGTGCTGTTGACACTAGAATTGGCTTTTCCTGCTGCCCCTCAGGGAATGCAAAGCCCATCCTAAGGGTGGTTGGCATCTGACTGGAGAGATCCTGAATTCAGTCCTCCCTCTACAGCAAACCAGGAGTTGCTGAGCAAGTCTAAAACGTTTATTAACTCAAAACTCCCACCCATTTCAGGGAGAATTACATCAGAGTGAAGCATTCAGGGGCTGGCTGTGTGTTTTTGTGTCTTGGAGTGCACACATCTGAATTCCCAGGCTGGCAGGAGGCTCAAATTGAGGCTGAAGCTTCACTGCTGCCTCAGGGGTTTAGCTTTGCTCACCTCTGTCACCTGAGCCAAGGTGACAGTGTTCAGTGAGTCTTTCCAGCTAGAAAACAGGGCCTGGGTTAAGACAGCACCATCCCAAGTCAGCCTCACCCATCACTTTCTGGAAAACTCTCCCCCTCACAGCTCATTTCATTCTGTGATGACTTTTCGGAGCGATCCATCATTTTTTGTTTTTATTTCAGCCACAAAAACGCTGGAAGCACAAGCAGTCCAAGTGCTCCAGGAAATGTCTTTCTTTTTTTTTTTTTTGTTCTGTTTTGTTTTTTTTCCAAGAGAACTGCTGTGCTAGGGCTTCTAATGCATCCTGGTAATTGCAAACATTCCCCTTTGGACTACTCGTTGGGTTATTGTTATGTGCCTGTCACCATAGCATCTGGGCACGAGGCAGGAATTCAGCAGCCTTGTTCAGAAAATATTCTCCTGCTGCTTCACAGTTGCTCAAATGCCTTCTGCCCAAAACTCTGGGGGTGTGTGTTGTTTTACCCCTGCTTTGCCTGCAGGGAAACCGAGGCACGGAGGGGAAATGTGGTTCCCAGGTGCTGCAGAGGCAGAGCCCTGCACAGACCTGCTCTCGTGGGGGGTTTGCAGAGGGAAGCTCTGGCCTGTCTGAGTGCTCCCCTTGTCTCTCAGAAGGGACAACTGGGCTTTTCTTGGCTCTTCCTTTCCCTGTGAGCGCTGCTGGCTGGGACACTTCAGCTCCAACATCCTGGAGCAAACCCCTCCCTCACAGCCTTTCCCATTTCCCTGGGGAAACACCCCCTTGTGAGCATCCCCTGCCTGGGACTGTAACCCTTTGGGCCCCAGAGAACACCCTGCTGGCTCTGGGGGGGCTGGTTTGCTGTAAAATCTCCTGGCTGCTCTTTTCCTGGAGCATTCCAGCTGCAAACAGGCCACGGGTGCAAGCAGTGCCCACGTTGGCGTGAGCAGAGCTCTTCAGGACACTGGGACATCAGCCTGGACAGTTCCCCAAGCTGCTGCTTCTTTTCCAGGTGGTTCTTTTCCTCCAGGCACAGTGCTGGGAGCCAGCAGTCACAGAATCCCAGAGGGGTTTGGGTGGGGAGGGACCTCAAAGCCCACCCAGTGCCACCCCTGCCATGGGCAGGGACACCTCCCGCTATCCCAGGGTGCTCCAAGCCCCGTCCAGCCTGGCCCTGGACACTTCCAGGGATGGTAGGGAGCCCACAAACTGTCTGGGCAGTGTGCTCTGGGACGAGTGATGATGATTTGTGGCCTTTGGGCTGTGATCAGTCACTGCAGAGCAAGTTTCCAAAAGTGCTGAGTGGGTGCCAACCCCACCAGAGTCCATGGGAGAGGTTCTAGGAGGATTGGGGAATCAGGTGCTGCTGTTTGCTTGGAAAACAGGCAGCAGGCACTGTGAGCATCATTCAATCTGTCATCTGCATGCTTTGATTAGGATCCCTAAAATCAGAGTGGTGCCCATCACCCCGAGGCTGCAGTCACAACATGACCCTCACTTTGGCTGAGGTTAATTCCCTGTGCACATGCAAGGAAAAGGAGTTGATTTATGGGGTGGTTCACACTCTGTCAGATCCCAAGCCAAAGATTGGAGTGGAGGGTGCAATTTTGGAGGCTTGTTTGCAAACGTGGCTTACCAGAGTGTGTGGTGCAGCATCTCCCTTCTGCGTGGGCTGGAGCAGGAGCAGTTTTGTTGAGTCAACATTTAGCTGCTTATTTTTGTCTAGGTTAAAGAAGGGGCTTAATCATTCTGACCCTGAGCACCCGGAGTGTTGTTTTAGTTCAGGCAGAGAGGCTCTGAAGCAGCCTGGGAGAAGAGGTGGTAATGAGAGGGGACTGCAGCTTGATGTCATTTAATTGCTGTGATTTCACCGTGCCTTCTCTGGCTCAGAGGTGGGAAATGCCTCATCACTCCCTGGTTTTTGGGAGAACAGGGCTGGGACCTCTGGGGGTAACTGTGGGGTGTCCCTGACCTGCTGCCTGTGTTCCCCAGGTGGAGGCAGAGGCTGTGAACCGGGCAATAACCATTGCCAACCAGACCAACTGCCCCCTGTACATCACCAAGGTGATGAGCAAAAGTGCTGCTGATGTCATTGCTCAAGCCAGGAAAAAGGGTAAGTTATTTCCTCCTTAGCTCGTGCACTTCAGCTCCTGCCAGCATCAGCTTCATCCCTACAGGATGGGTTTCTTTTTCCAGTGTTACTGTCCAGGCTCTTTTTGAAAAGGTCCCAAGCAGCTCCTTCTGCCTCATCTCCCACAGACAAGGATTCCGTGGTTGTGTCAGGGCCAGGAGCTGCTTGTTTCTGCTCAGCCCTGAACTTGCTTCTTCACACTCATCCTCCCTCACCGAGCCTTGTGCCTCCTCACAGAGTCATTCCATGCTCTCTCCACACAGTGAATCCCCCTAGAGACTGCAGCTGGCTCCTCCTCCCAGCTGCTGAGGTTTTCCCTTGGTGCTTTCTGCTGAGCCTCAGATTCCTGGCAGAGTTCTGGACTCACAAGCCCCGCTGGATTTCGTTGGGGTAGCCAAAGAGGCCACCAGTTCCAGCTGCCTGCTGTGCTTCTTTCTCGTGGAAGAGATGCTCTCCACGTGCTGTAACTCACAGCCTGACATCCCTGCAGGGATTGGGATCAGCGGGCTGGCTTAGGTTTGGGAATTGCCACTGCCTCTGAGAACCCTGCTCGGGGATGCTGCAAGAAGCAAGACTCAGAGCTGCTCTGGATGCTGCTGCCAATGTCTCTCCTCTCTGACTGGGGCTTGTGAGGGAGCTGAGCTGCTCTGAGGGATGCAGGAGCTGCCCCCAAGCCCTGCCCCTGCTGCCTGGCCCTCCAAGGAGCCAGGGCTGCCCACAGAGTGAGTGCTGGCTGCTGCTTCATCCTGTGACTAAACCCTTCACTTCTATTTAAAGCTGCTCAGGATGGGTGAGTAACCAGGAGGGATGATTTACCCCCTTCTTTCCTCACAAGGCTTGGATTTAATTTTTGCAGCCTAAATAAGCCTGGATGGGTATACAAGTGACATCACTTTCCATCTGGGTGTTTGGTGTGAGAAGAGCTGATCTCCAGCAAACAGATTGGTGTTTGTGCATCGCCCTCAGGAATATTTTGGTCCCGTGATTCCTGTTAAAGGAGTTGGTGAGGAGGACTGATTTTCAAGGCTGTGGAAGCTGCTCGAGCAGTTTGGGATAAACCTTCCTTTCCCAGCTTTTGGGATAAACCTTCCTTTCCCTGCTCCATCAGAGGGGATCATCCTGAAGGAAGATGTGTTCCCCAGAGAAGAACTTGATGCTGTGGTGCAGCTGTATCCTGAGAGCCAGGGAAGCCTCCCTTCCCTTCTCCAGATAAAATATTGGAGGCATGTGCACCACAGAGGTGGAGCAGCCCCAGAAACACCTTCTTGCTGCACTCAGTGTCCCGAGACCACCGGCTGTAAGTGCAGTGGGGCGTCGGGATGAGGGACCACACACTCGGATCACAGAAAGCCATAAAACACAGCTTGGCTTGGGTGGATGTTGCCCTGCCTGTGGAAGGTGCTGGGATTGTCCCAGATGAATGATCCTCACTTCCCTCAGCCTCCTGAGCGAGCCAGAACACGCAGTTTTCATTCAGAACGCATTTTCTCCTTATAAGGAGAATTTGGGGTATAAATGGTGCCCCATCCTTGGTTCCTTTATTCAAATAACTCAATTTAAATGCTGTGCAGTAACCCGGGAGGGCCACACACACTGGTCTTGCCCTCCCAAACAACAGAGGAAGCATAACTGAAGACTATCCAAGGCGAAAACAAACCAGGATTGATTTGCTAAATGGAAAAGAACGGACTTTATTTAAAGCCAGATGTTCCCAGAGGCTTTTTTATGGAGGAGGCTCTGCAGACTCTGTCGCTGGCAGATCTGGGACCCGAAAACATCACTCCCTGCAGAACAATCCCCCCAATGTGCTGGCCCACAAGAGGCCTCCCGTTAATAGCCAGCGTGTGCTTGGCCCTGTTGTGATTTCAGAACCCTGTTTGTGGTCAGTGGTGTCAGGGAGCCTCTTCCTCTGCTGCTGGAATCCCTCTGGCAGAGGCTGCTCTGCACCTCCTGTGGCAGCAGGGTCCTGGGAGCAGCGTGGAGCCAGTTAATCATGGTCCTGCCTCAGCTTGTGGGCTCTTCCCAGCGTTCTGGAGACCCCAGAGACACAGCAGTAGCAATGTAGTGAGAAATATTCTGGCTTTTCACTCTGCACGGTGAGGGGTGAGACCCTGCTGGCCAGCTCTGCCCGTCCCCCTGCCCATCTTTCCTGACTGAAGTGTTTAGGGTTGGCATCTCAGCCACCCACACCTCCAGCAGGCAGAGCCAAACCCGTGCAGTGCCCGGGCTGGGGAGGCAGGTGGGTGGGCACAGATTTTGGGGAGGTTGCATTTGGTGAGCAGATCCCTGGGACTGGCAGCTCGTGCTGCTTCTGAAGCTGCAGCCTCTGCTTGGTGTGCAGGTGGTGCTGGTGTGCTCCAGCCTGGAGTGTCCTGGCCTTCAGGACCTGCTGCTCCTTCCTGTGGTTCCAAAAAGGGTCACGAGGAGGAGGATGCACTGGTGGTGCAGGAGATGCAGTTCCACCCCCCAGTCCTGCCACAGATTTGCTGCGTGCCCTGGGGGGACCACAGGGTTCCCCTGAGCTGCATTGGTGAGCCAGGAGCTCTGATATTTCCCCTGTGATGGGCTTTCTTTGTATGCAGAAAAACTTCCCTGCTTGGAGTTTTTTCCCACCTGGTCTATGCACAGACACTGCTCCAAGAAACCCGGCCTTGTTAGAAGGTCTTTAATTCATATTAATTTATAAAAACATTGCTGGCATGGTTTTTTCAGGGTTTTTTTTTTGCACATCTCTTCTAGATCAGACTGGATCTCCTCACGCCCTTGCAGTTCCCCTCAGCCTCTTCCACAGAGTTTTTGGCCCAGGATAAATAAATAGTAAAATAAATGTAAACAATAAAATGAATCTTTACAGTAACCATTTCAAGGACAATTAATCAGTGCCAACCTCTGCAGTTGTGTAAAGGATTGTGCACGTTTTGCTGCTCCCAGCTCTGATCAGTAGCAATATCTTTATTTAATGCTTCAGAGGAAGTACCAGGCAGCCCTGCAGCATGTGTCCTTTCCCAGGAGGATGCTTTCTGCCAGGAAGCCAGGCTGGAAGTGCACGTTCTTTGGTGCTTACAGGGAGTTTTTGTGTGTGTCCCTGTCCCACAGGCACCGTGGTGTACGGAGAGCCCATCACAGCCAGCCTGGGCACTGATGGATCCCATTACTGGAGCAAGAACTGGGCAAAGGCAGCAGCTTTTGTCACATCCCCACCACTGAGTCCTGACCCCACCACTCCTGATTTTCTCAACTCACTACTGTCCTGGTGAGTAGAGCTCTCTGTGTGAGAAAATCGTGAGAAAACGGGTGATAAAATAAGGGGTGTTGCTGCCAGCAAGCAAAAAGCTGGTTTTACTTCCAGCAGCAAAGCTGTGACAATAAAACACCTTAAATACCTTTTGTTTCTTTTGCAGTGGAGACCTCCAAGTGACTGGCAGTGCCCACTGCACCTTCAACACTGCTCAGAAAGCTGTGGGGAAGGACAACTTCACCCTGATCCCTGAAGGAACCAACGGCACTGAGGAGAGGATGTCCATCATCTGGGACAAGGCCGTGGTAGGTCACACGTGTCACGGGTTTGGGTTTCAGCTGGACATTCAGAGGGGAAGGAGCTGCAGGAATGTGTCATTTTCTGGTCACACTCCTTCCCCTCGGGGTTTTTACCCCTGTGGAGATCCTTGGGAAGCTGCTGTGCTGTAGCACTTGGACAGGAAGGAAGCACAGAGTCACATTCAGCCAGGTCCAAGCCAGGAAAGGGCCCCAGCCATTTATTCTTCTCATATATCTGTGTTTCTAGGAATGACCATGGATTGGAGGATGAGGTTAGCACCTCTCCAACCACACTGGTCAACTGAAAAGCCCATCAAACTTTCTCCACCTCAGGAGAAAGAACGAAAACAATAAGAACAGTTAACAAAACATGACTGTGTTTGCAGAAAGTGCGTGAGAAACTCCACAAAAATGAAAACATCGAAAGACTGCAAAAGCCAGGGCGACAGCTGTGCTGCCAGCTCTTTGCTGGCTCGTGCAGTGACTCCTGTGGTGTCCCCCCAGGTGACTGGCAAGATGGATGAGAACCAGTTTGTGGCTGTGACCAGCACAAACGCAGCCAAAATCTTCAACCTGTACCCGCGGAAGGGCCGCATCGCCGTGGGCTCCGACGCCGACCTGGTGATCTGGGACCCCGACAGCGTCAAGACAATCTCTGCCAAGACTCACAACATAGTAAGGATTCCACTCCCTGCTTCCTTCCCTCCTCTCTTCCTCAGTGCCAGGCTGTGCTCGTGGAGCCTGTGGCAGCTCAGGGCTCGTTTTCCCTCTGAAGCCCTCTCTGGTCTCGTTTTCCCTCTGAAGCCCTCTCTGGTCTCACTCTCTGGAGCTCAGGGTCAGCAGGATGGGTCTGTCTGAAATCATGTGGGTTCTCCTCGGAGCAGGGAGTGTGTCTGCTCTTCCTGAGTGTTGGGGGCTTGGATCTGAGCACACAGAAAGCTCTGTAAATCCTCTAAATATCAAAAGGCCTCTCAGGACAATGTGTTGTTTATAACATCCAGGCTCGCCAGTGGTGGGAATGGGAACTGCTGCTTTTCACTGGAGCTTTATCAGGGGACACTTTTGCTGGAAATCTGGCCCTGATCCAGGGTCTGAGTGGATTTACACCACCTACTGATCTGGCACACGTGTGTGCAGTCAGGGTTTTCCTGGTGGTCATCCCCACACGGGGCAGCGCCCAAACCAACCAGCCCTTCCCCTGAGCTCTTCTGCAGCTTTGTGGTGGCACCTTTGTGGTGGCACCTTTGGGGACACCTTTGCTGCCTTACACCTGGCCCTTGCAGTGAAGAAGCCTGTGGGAATCTGCAGAATGGTCCCAGTGCAGAGGGCTGGTTGGAGTCTTCCTGTGACATTTGAGCCCTGGCTCAGAGAAAGCAGCCACTGTTTGCATTTGTTGACAACTTGTTTCGCTACTGGCCATGAACCTATGGAATCTTTCCCTGGAAAAAACTCCTTGTTCTTTTTTCCCATCAATGCTTTCATTCACTCTGGAGCTGAAGGAGCAAAATTTTCTTCCACGTTTGGATTCCTGGGCACATTCACAAAGAAACTTTTTTTTTTTCCTTCAAAGGTTTGGTTCACTTCCCTGTGATTTAACTATTTGTCAGAATTGGTCACAGATGGCCTGGCTGCATCCTGCCTTTGCTGAGGCTTCTGACAGAGGAATTCCAGGAGTCTGGTCACTTCAGTCACCTTAGAGGTGTTCCAGACTCCTTCCAGTCTGGAGAGGAATGACTTAAGTAGAGGGAATCCATGGGCTCACTGCTTTTAGGTGCCAGATTTCATGGTCTGCACTTGGGCTTGTGCTTATGAATGGCTCAGAGTGCTCGAAAGGCTTTGCTGTTTAATGGCTGTTGTCTTTAGGAAATGAACTGGGCTCTTTAAATTTCCTGACAGAGAACTCACAGACTTTCTCTTTTGTGGATATGCCCCAGCGCAGTCAGGATTGGCTCAGTGGTTTTGCCATGGATCTGGGCAAGGCAGAGGAGAACCAGCTCCATTCAGAAATGTTTTTGTCTGCTGAGAGCTGCAGATCCCCTGAAACCCTGACCCTGTGTAAGAGGCCTCAGCACTCAGCATCCTTAGGCTGTGCCAAGAGCATGGAGGATGAAGGGCTCTCATTCCCAAGAGTTTGGAAAGGCTGAGCAATCCCAGCTTCTTTGCTTACAAATACATCTCTGACCTCCTCCCCGGTCATTGCTTCACCTCTTGTGCCTGGTGTCACACCTGAAGGCTCTGGAGAGGTTTAGGTTGGACATCAGGAGGAATTTCTCCATGGAAAGGGTGATTAGACATTGGCAGGGGCTGCCCAGGGAGGTTTGGAGTGCCCATCCCTGGAGGTGTCCCTGGAGGTGGCACTCAGGGCTCTGGGCCGGGGACAAGGTGGGACAGGCACAGCTTGGACTCGGTGACCTTGGAGCTCTTTTCCAACCTTGATGATTCTGAAATTCTGTATTTTTATGGGTCTCAAACTGCACGATGCTTTGTGTTAGAGGAGAAACTGATACAAGTGATGCCCTTGGAGTCCAGGAATCCTTGGTTTGGCCAGGCAGAAAACAAAAGGCCCTTTGACAGTCAGGCACAGGGACACCCTCTGATTATGTGGCCTTGGATGATTGTTACTTTTTGAACTGTTCGAGCAAATTACGGATATTTTCCAAGAATTCACACTGCTCTTGCCACTCTCTGGCAAGGAAACATCAGGAGCTGGAGAGGGAGGTGGTGTTGTTCTTGGAAGCAGCCTAATCCATAAGCTCCTGACCCAGCCTCCTCCTTTGCCACCACGGTTTTTTTCAGGCTGGACTCGGTTCAGTCTCGGTTTAACCACTGGCCTGGCTAATTGCAAAGCTGCACTCAGGCCTGCCCATACTTATAACACACTTGAAGGGCAAACTCCATCATTAACTTGGTAAAATAGACCTGCATTTGTCTCAGAGATGGTCACGAGAGTAGCAGTCCCCAAATCACATGGTTGCAGTGCATCTCCTTCCAGGATGCTTCACATTTGCAGTGATTCCCTGCAAACTTGCCTTTTTTCCACGGTGTGATGTTTCCAATCCTGTTAATTGAGGATGAGCAATCCCATTAGAGTAAAACAAGATTGTCCTGGTTCCTGACCCATCAACCAAAACACTGGTTTGAAATACGGATTTTTCAGAATTACTGTTTTTAGTAGGAAACTCACGTGAAGCTTTCTTTGGCTCCTAAATCCACCCCCAGCTCAGCAGAGATAGGTGCCTAAATGTATTTAAACAGGGAGGCTCTGAAATATTCTCATTTGAAACTGTTTTTTCTCTTGCTCAGAGAAGCTGGAAGCTTCATCCCTGGAAGTGCCCAAGGCCAGGTTGGACAGGGCTTGGAGCAACCTGCTCTAGTGGAAGGTGTTCCTGCCTATGGCAGGGGGTGGAATGGGATGAACTTCAAGGTCCCTCACAGCCCAAACCATTCTGGGATTCCTTATGAACCTTATTTCCATGGAAATTCTGCATTAATAAACCCCTAAACTTACACTGATAACTAAGAGCAGCCTATATTAAATCACAGCAAATCCAGCTTAGGTTAACCCTGCTGAGTTTCCTTAAAAAAAAAATGAGTCCTTAAAATTTTGGCAATTAGCACGGCTCACCAAAGCCCAGCAGGCTCTGCCGGGTGAACACGCGTGCCTGACGCGCCGTTTCTGCTCCCTGCAGTCTCTGGAGTACAACATCTTCGAGGGCATGGAGTGCCGTGGGTCTCCCCTGGTGGTGATCAGCCAGGGCAAGATCGTGCTGGAGGACGGGAACCTGCACGTCAGCGAGGGCTCCGGGAGGTACATCCCCAGGAAACCCTTCCCCGACTTCGTGTACAAGCGCATCAAAGCCAGGAGCAGGGTGAGTGAGGGGCTGCTGGGGCTGCGATTTGTTCTCTCCCTCTGGCACCTCCGAGCTGAAGTGGTTGGGAAACAGATGCTGTGCCCTGGCTCAGGCCACGTTTCCCCGGGTGGGAGCCACGTTTGTCTGGTTCCTCTTTCGTTTTTGCTCTTCACTCGAGTCGTTTCAGGAGTTTGGGCTGAGCTTGGGTTTTCTACAGGTTTTGTTTTTGGGGTGTTTGGTTTTCCTGCGTCTAGCAGAAAATGTGTCCAGGAGCCCTCCAGTTTGGCCACGAGTCAAACTGCACAGAACCCACCGGGATTCTCCTGTCACAGAGGTCCCAGCAGAAGTTTAGCATTAGCATTTGCATTTCAAACCTCTCAGCAGCGATTTGGAATTGTAATTTATTGTTACAGATATGTTATGCTGCTTTCCCTTCTGCCAGATACGATCAGATGCTCTTGTCTGGTGACTGGTGAGTCACAGGCACAGCCTACAGGCTGCTTAAAAGGGAGAATCTTCTATTTTTAAGAGGTTAAAATAGTTGGAAAGTGATTCTGTAAAATGCACCCATTCAAAACTGAACGTGTCTTTTGATACGCCTGAATTTGCCTGACAGGGGAGAAGGCACTGAACTCAGTTGCTGAGAATTTAAGAAGTTTATTTATAGATGAAATAATTTCTGAGGAGAAATTATTTTGCTGTTTGAAGTGTTGCCCTCTCCTGGACAACTCCTGAGCCACGTTGGTTTTGCTGGCCACGAGTGATCCTCCCACTCCTCGCAAATCATCTTTCCTTGATTGTTCTTTTGCAGAAATTGCAAGTTATCAAAATTACAACCTGGCATAATTTAGCCCCGTGGAGAACAGATCCCTGGTTTCTGCTGTGTCCTCACACAGAAATACACGTCTGACCTATAAATCCAATTGGGCAGCATCTCAGCTGGAATAATTGCATTTATCCCAATCTCCAGCTCCAGGGCTGGCAGATGAAGCCAGGCTGGCTCCTCTGGGCAGCCCTGCCTGTCTCAGCTCTGCGTGGCTTTTTGGGGATGAGTAACAAGGAGCATTTTAAAAGCTGTCAGGAGCCTTTAATCCTGTGGCAGGTAGGTTGGGATCATCAAAGGACAGCACCTGCAGGGCAGGGGACAGACGGGCTGGAGCCACTGCACATTCCATGGCACATGCTAATTAGTAGGAATTCTGTCCTGTGCAAAAATCTAGAGCCAAAATAGGAATGTACTCCGTTCCCAGCCCACACCGTGGGTGATCCTGGGGGTTTTTGGGAGTGCAGAGCAGCCAAGGAGACTTGGGGCACCCATGGACTCAGAGCCCCTCAGTGGAAGGTGTTGAACGGAACAACCACTGGTTTTAACTTGTAGGAAAATAGTGCAAATTTACCTTGTTTGCTGCAAAACTGGTTGGGCTGGACAGAGACACAGACATGTTTTATATAGATACAGATATAAAGCAGAAATAGATATAGATAAGATATATAGACAGATATAAAATAGAAATAGAAATGATACAGATATAGAACTAGATATAAAATAGAAACAGATGTAGATGTAATACAGATATAAAGATATATATATGGATATGATATAGATAGAGATAGAAAATAGATATAGATATAATACAGATACAGATATAGAACTAGATATTGAATAGAAATAGAAATAGGTACAGACAGGATATAGATATAGTTATAATACAGATATAAATATGTTACACATATAAAGATGTAGATATATAGATATGGATGTAATATAGATGTAAAATAGATGCAGATAAAATACAGATATAGATATAAAATAAATATAGATAGAGAGCAGCTCCCCAGGGATGTGCACAGAGGAGATGCTGCGTGCTTTCAAATCCTCTTACCAACACCAATCCCGAAATGTGTGTCACTGGCTGAGCCACATCTGGGCAGCTGTTGGGCTGTGCTGTGGCTGTGGCTGAAGGCTGTGTCTGAAGGCTGTTTGAATGCTGTGTTTAAAGGCTGTGCTGTGGCTATGTCTGAAGGCTGTGGCTGTGTTTGAAGGTTGTGTCTGAAGGCTGTTTGAAGGCTGTGCTGTGGCTGTGTTTGAGGGTTGTATCTGAAGGTTGTGCTGTGGCTGTGCCTCTGTTTGAAGGCTGTGTCTGAAGGCTGTGTCTGAAGGCTGTGCTGTGGCTGTGTTTGAGGGCTCTGAAGGTTGTGCTGTGGCTGTGGCTCTGTTTGAAGGCTGTGTTTAAAGGCTGTGCTGTGGCTGTGTCTGAAGGCTGTGCTGTGGCTGTGTTTGAGGGCTGTGTCTGAAGGCTGTTCTGTGTCTGAAGGCTGTGTTTGAAGGCTGTCCTGTGTCCGTGTCTGTGTTTGAAGGCTCTATCTGAAGGCTGTGTCTGAGGGCTGTGTCTGAAGGCTGTGTCTGAAGGCTCTGTCTGAAGGCTCTGTCTGAAGGCTCTGTCTGAAGGCTCTGTCTGAAGGCTCTGTCTGAAGGCTGTGTCTGAAGGCTGTCCTGTGTCCTTGTCTGTGTTTGAAGGCTCTGTCTGAAGGCTGTGTTTGAAGGCTGTGTTTGAAGGCTGTCCTGTGTCTGTGTCTGTGTTTGAAGGCTCTGTCTGAAGGCTCTGTCTGAGGGCTGTTTGAAGGTTCTGTTTGAAGGCTCTGTTTGAAGGCTGTGTCTGAGGGCTGTGTCTGAAGGCTGTTCTGTGTCTGTCTGTGTTTGAGGGCTGTGTCTGAGGGCTGTGTCTGAAGGCTGTTCTGTGTCTGTCTGTTTGAGGGCTCTCTCTGAAGCCCCCGTTGCTCTCCCTGCAGCTGGCCGAGCTCCGGGGAGTGCCCCGAGGCCTCTACGACGGCCCTGTCTGCGAGGTGTCGGTGACACCCAAGACGGTCACACCAGCGTCCTCCGCCAAGACCTCTCCTGCCAAACAGCAGGCACCCCCCGTCAGGAACCTGCACCAGTCTGGGTTCAGCTTGTCTGGTGGGTGACTTTGGGAATGATTTATTGCCGGGTGATTTATTGCCGAGCGGTTTATCGCTCTGAGATCGCGGCTGGTTCGCGCTCCCGTGCTCTGAGTTAATTCTGCTGGTGGAGGGAGGCTGTGAGGGGGTTTCAGCTGGGAGGTTTTCCCTTTAGGGAGGAGGAAGAAGAGCAGTACAGGAATTCCTGCTGCTTCTGATGGTGTCTCATGAGTGCTGAGCACTCCAGTGTGTTCTGGGCTCAGTCCTCAGCTGGGTGTCTGGAGAGGGCAGATCAAGGAATCATGGAATTGTTTGGGCTGTGAGGGACCTTAAAGCCCATCCAGTCCCACCCCCTGCCACAGGCAGGGACACCTCCCACTGTCCCACGTTGCTCCAAGCCCTGTCCCACCTGGCCTTGGACACTTCCAGGGATGGAACAGCCACAGCTCCTCTGGGAATTTCATCCCAGCCCCTCCCCACCCTCACAGGGAGGAATTCCCTCCCAATATCTCATCCAACCCTTCCCTCCTTCAGCTTAAGACCATCCCAGTTGTGTTTAGAAGCGGGAATTTTCTGGTTTTAAGAGGCTCTAGCAAAAAACCCTTTTTTTTTTTAAGATAGCACAGAATTCAGGAGAACTTTGCCAGCTGAGACCAGCTGTGGATCTGGGACGTGGCAGATTTGATTTCACAGTTGCTGTTCCAGTGCAAGGAGGGCCGACTATAAAAAGGGATAGGAAGGTTGGGTAAGGGATAATCATTCATCCAGCTCTTACCTGGGCATGGCTGGGTGCTTCAGGTGCTCAGGGCAGAGATATTATTGATACAAAACAGGTTTCAGCAGAATTAAGGCAGTGGGGGCCAGTGAACGCTTTTCCCCCAAATACAGAATCACAGAACGGTTTAGGCTGGAAAAACCCTCTAAAATCAAATCCAGCCATGGGGGCAGCCACACCCAGAGGGATTTTAGAGCCTGGCAGCGTTGGTGACTCCTCCTCTCTCTCCCCCAGGGGCACAGATCGATGACAACATCCCCCGCCGCACCACCCAGCGCATCGTGGCCCCGCCGGGGGGCCGTGCCAATATCACCAGCTTGGGCTAAGGACCAGCCCTCCTGTGCCCACCGGGCACACCCGGGGGGCCCGGGGCACCTGGAAACCCTTTTTGATTCTTTTAGAGCCTGTGACAGTTACTGCGGGCACCCAGTGCGGGGGGGCTGAAGTAAAAGCACCTCTTTCAGTCCCCTCAGGTTCCCTCCTCATCTTCACCAACCCCTCTCACTCCCACCCTCCCCCTCAGCCCCTGACACATTTAAAGAAATAAACCCTGTTTTGACACCTCTGACATGCAAGAGTAAATGTAAAGAGGGTATTTGAGATATGTGGCCTCTGTCCCATTCAGCATCTTTCTTTTAATAAAGGAAGGATAAAGTGAATTTCCCGGGAGCTGCCTTTAAGACACACACACACACAAAAAAAAAAAAAAAGAAATAAATAAAAATAAATGTATAAAAAAAGCTTTTTTTTAATGTCAAGCAGAAGAGTAGTTCAAGGGTTTTAAACTGGATATTCTGTAGGGTTCTGTGTTCCAGCAGAATTAGCTAGGCAAGGAGGGACAGGAATCCCAGCCTGTCCGTGGCCATTCCCCACCACCAGCTCTGAGGTCACTGGATGCTGCCAGGAGAGAGAAACAGGACCCAGCACTAGGAATGACAGAGATCATCACCCCAGCCACCGGGTGAGCCAGAATCCTTGGGGACTTCGTTCTGTCGGGTTCGTTTTTTCCTTGGTTTCTTTTTTCTTCTGGATTTTGCTGCAAATTAGATCCTCGAGGAAACTTTTTTCTTCAACGTTTGTGTGTGTGTTTTTAATATGTTTGTATCATTGTGTTTACGAAGCCTTATCTGAGAACTGGGAATCTCCCTGTTCTTCCTGAACCTCATCCAAGTCACAGACTCCCACCAGTGTCACTGCCACTGCCACCCTGGTACTTCAGGTGTCCCTTGGTTGCATTTTCCAGCCATTTCTTGCCGTGAAGCTGCAGCAAGGGCACGGAGCAGGTCCATAGGATGGGATCTTCAGTCCATCAGGTCTTGAGCTGGTGCAAACAGAGGAGCTGGACACCACCTGAGCTGCTGGGATGGAGTTTCTGGAGAAGTTTGTAGCAGTTAGTTTGGCTTCTGTCCCTGGAGATGGGTGTGGACAGGCAGGGGGCTGTGGCAAAGAGCAGCACAGTGCTTGGAAGGTTCCTGTTGCAAAAACCCCCTCCCTGGCCATCAAGGAGAGGTTATTTAAAGCTTTGGGGGCTTATCTTTAGCTCTCAAAGGGCGGGCAGGGGGCCTGTGCTGAGCACCTGTGGCAATTCCAGTCCCGGCCCAGCTGCTGGAACTGGGAACTGGCTGGGCCCCAGCAGCTGAGAATCCCTTGCAGAAACGTCCCAGCCCTGCAGGAATCCTGGACAGAGCCGTGGGCAGCCCTGGCTGTCCCCACCCAGCCCCACATGCCTGGTTTGAGACACAGTCAGTGCTCCTTGAGGGAATGGAGGAGGCCCAGTTCGGGTCAGCCAGCGGGGTCTGGGTGTTCAACCATCCTTGGCAGCGAAGGTCTGGGAGCCCTGGGGCTGCAGGCTCGATTTTGGGATGTGGAGTACAAACCTGCACCGCCAGATCCCCACTTGGGCGTAGCTCAGCAGCCCCAAGGACTTTCTTAGCACAGAGAGCTTTTCTAACACGGCGCTGCCTCCGCTCTCTGCCTGCCCTGGCACTTTGTCGCATCTTCTGCTTCCTCTTCTCTCTGTGCTTTGCCATCTCCATCAACCTTGTTTTTCCATCGTTGTATTTTCTTAAATGGTGTTTACAGGTTCTTTTAGGAAAAAACTGATAGATGTATGAAGGCTTTCAAGAAACGAGTACCAAATTTGTTGTTATGAAGTATCAACGCTGGGATTTGCAAAGGATCTGGAAGTTACTTAGGTACCCAAACCCTCCCAGCTGCAGCACCTAAATCCTTTAGGCCCCTTTGAACACAAAAGTTAAGAAAAACTTTGCCATATTCCTCCATGCATTTTGCATTTAGGTTCAACTCCTGGGTCCTTTAGTTTTGCATAAAGAGTTTGCACTTTGTTTGTTAAGTAATCCGTGAACTTAATATATATTGCAGCTATTTTCATTTTTTAATTTTTTTTTCTTTGTCACCTGTATGTTAAAATCAATTTGAACGAGTTGGGGAGAAAAAAAAAAAGAATTGTGGATCCGTTTCAATTCTACGAAACACTTGCGGCTCTTCAGTATTCACCTTAAGTCTTCCTTTTTTTTTTTCCTTCACTGACTCATGATAACTTGTTAAGTTTTAATTTGTTCTTGAAAAGGAAAGAAAAAAAATCACAAAAAAAAAAAGATTTTTGCAGGCTATGTAAGCATGTTTTTTCCTGTGAGAGCTCGTCCGCTTTGTGTCTGTTTAATGAATGTCATTATGTAAATGCTTAAAGAAAAAAAAAAAAAGACGATGACTTAATTAATTAATTAACCGCAGTGACTTGAAGCTCTAAAAATAATAAAAGAAAAAGTAGGATTTAATACTAGCTGGATTTAACCCTTGGATTTGTGATTGTGAACCATGAGTGGAGGAGCTGTAAGTGCTAAAGCTGATCATGTGTGTAGACAAAGAGGAGTACTGATATTTGACCATTGTCTCAATGGCAAAACCACCCCCCACCCCCCAGCCCCGAGTCTTGTGTTTTATTCCTTAAGAACTCTGTGTTATATTACCATGGGAACTCCTAATAAAGACAAAATGTTGTTGTTTCAGTAGGTGCATCTGTGTCTGGAGGTGCTGCGTGTTGTGTGTCACCGCGTCCTGGGCTGGGACTTAGCAGGGACAAACAGCCCCGAAAACCAGGCTGGGCTGGGCTGAGGTGGAGATGAGCAGGGGCAGAGCCCGAGAGAAACTCCCGTGGTGATGGGAAAGAGGAATTGATGGGCCACGGAGTCATTTCCTGGAGAAAAGCGAGCTGTGACCCAGGGCAGTGTGTTTAAATCTGCATTTGGCAAGGCAGAGATGTTTGCCTGAAAAATCCTGGCTCTGCGTTGCACAGATCAATGATGGAATGTGAGGAAAAGGCCCTAAAAGTATTGGGGTAACCCTCAGCCCCTCAGTGGGGTTCTGCTTGGACCCTCTGCCAGGCAAGGAATGGGGAAAAAGCACAGTCGTGAATAGGAGCCACAGGGAGCAACTGAGTGGGGAGAGTTGGAGCTGGCTGGAATTCCAGTGGAGTTTGGGGTGGTGACGTTTGGGTTTTAGAGGAAAAACACCAGTGGAGTTTGGGGTGGTGGTTGGGTTCTAGAGGAAAA
>VZRO01003620.1:124348-193793 GCA_013397915.1 Daphoenositta chrysoptera | reverse complement strand
ATAATAATAATAATAATAATAATAATAATAATAATCTCTAACCAGAAATAACCTGAAAACTCTACGTTTTCTAAAGGGGAGCAGGTCCCCCATTTTACAGGATCCCACTGGAGTTCAGGGATGGGATACTGCTGGACTGGGAATCCTTAAACTATAAAAATCCAATGCAAGATGTTCTCTTTTCCAAAAAAGCTGATTTTCTCTAATTTTTAGAAGTAAAACTTAATTGTTAAAAAAATTAGGAGGGGTTTTGTGTGTTTTGCTTTTGCAGGGTTAATTAGTGATCCCTGGCTTTAACACTAATTAAGTTTGTGCTCCTTTTTCAAGGAAAGAAATGCTTTTAAACCCTGGCAGCGCTCCTCCCTCGTGCCCCCTCCTGCACCACAGCTCCGGATATAGCACCATTAGTTTGAGATTTTTATGGCTCTCAGGGGAAACTCAGAACATTCCTGAAACTGAAGTAGCATTTTGGAGTCCCTGAGCTGGAGCTCAGCCTCTCCCAAGGATAAATCACCGAGCTGCCAACAGAGGGGATATTTGGTTTTAGAGGCAGGGGGCCAATAAACACCGATACTGTTCCTTGAGTCACTAATAAATAGCAAATATTTCATCTCCAAGTGGCTCAGAGTGATTTCCAGCAGCGAGTTGATGATAAAGAAGCATCACAACTGGAAGGGAGGGAGTGTTAGCAAAGAATTCACTCGTCAGGAAGGCTTTGCTTGCTGCCAGCTGCCTCTGTCTCTGCAGCTGGAATTGGGAAAAAAAAGGCCAAGGGAGGAGCAGGCAGCAGCTCTTGAGCTTTGTGTCCACACCAAACATCACAGTGTGGTTGTGGATGGAGATAAAAAAGGCTTTTTAGTGGTATAAAAACTCTCAACCACTCAGCAAAACAAAACTGGTGGNAGAAATGTAAGGCCAAGGGAATAGGAAGAAGAATAATAACAATAATAAAGATAATAATCACAGAATCACAGAATGGTTAATGTTGGGCGGGGTCACAATAGGAATAATAATAGTAACAGTAATAGTGATAATAATAATAATAATCCCCAAACAGACCCCATCCATCTCTGAAATGGGTCTCTTTCAGGATTTTTGAGAAAAACCTGTTCCTTGTAGGTCACCTGACACACTGGGTAATAAAATATGGAAGGAAAAGACAGGTTTTTATAAAAAATCCACCACATGTTAAAAAAATCCACAATGGGTGTGAGAACTTCAAAGCTTGAATGCAAACAAAATCTTGTGCTGGCTGTGTTCTCCCTGCACACCAGGACATGTCTTTCAGAAATAACCTGGAATAATAATAATAATAATAATAATAATAATAATAATAATAATCTCTAACCAGAAATAACCTGAAAACTCTACGTTTTCTAAAGGGGAGCAGGTCCCCCATTTTACAGGATCCCACTGGAGTTCAGGGATGGGATACTGCTGGACTGGGAATCCTTAAACTATAAAAATCCAATGCAAGATGTTCTCTTTTCCAAAAAAGCTGATTTTCTCTAATTTTTAGAAGTAAAACTTAATTGTTAAAAAAATTAGGAGGGGTTTTGTGTGTTTTGCTTTTGCAGGGTTAATTAGTGATCCCTGGCTTTAACACTAATTAAGTTTGTCCTCCTTTTTCAAGGAAAGAAATGCTTTTAAACCCTGGCAGCGCTCCTCCCTCGTGCCCCCTCCTGCACCACAGCTCCGGATATAGCACCATTAGTTTGAGATTTTTATGGCTCTCAGGGGAAACTCAGAACATTCCTGAAACTGAAGTAGCATTTTGGAGTCCCTGAGCTGGAGCTCAGCCTCTCCCAAGGATAAATCACCGAGCTGCCAACAGAGGGGATATTTGGTTTTAGAGGCAGGGGGCCAATAAACACCGATACTGTTCCTTGAGTCACTAATAAATAGCAAATATTTCATCTCCAAGTGGCTCAGAGTGATTTCCAGCAGCGAGTTGATGATAAAGAAGCATCACAACTGGAAGGGAGGGAGTGTTAGCGAAGAATTCACTCGTCAGGAAGGCTTTGCTTGCTGCCAGCTGCCTCTGTCTCTGCAGCTGGAATTGGGAAAAAAAAAAGGCCAGGGGAGGAGCAGGCAGCAGCTCTTGAGCTTTGTGTCCACACCAAACATCACAGTGTGGAGAAAAAAAAGGCTTTTTAGTGGTAAAAAACCTCTCAACCACTCAGCAAAACAAAACTGGTGGTTTTAAACAAATCCAGTTGGAGCAGAAATTTACTGCAAAAACCTCAACAGAATGAAAAACTAAACTGGTGGTTTTAAACAAATCCAGTTGGAGCAGAAATTTACTGCAAAAACCTCAACAGAATGAAAAACTGGGTGTTTTCCTCTCCTGTAATTGCCAGCACAGTTGTCACTTGTGTTGTTAGAAGTGTCTGAGCCTCAATAAAGCTCCCGGCTGCTCTGACCTTTGCCGGTGGCTCGATTAGCAAAACAAAAGATCAGATTTTTATCCTGCAGGGCCGTGATTAAAACTGTCATAGAATTTCTCTCCGAGTCTGAATCTCGATGGAGAAACCCTCAATAATCTTGAGAGCAGAATCTGTCTGGGAAATGAAGCAGTGCCATTGTCAGCAGCTGCCCACGGGTGGACAAAGCATCAAAGAAATCTGAGGATGCAGAAAGGGGTAAATGAAGCCGAAAAAAGCACAAGCAGATCTTGATGAATTCATGTCCTTGTAGAGAAATCAAACCAATGCACCGTGTTTTATTTTTTCCCTGTCACGAGTTGGTTTTTCAAAGTCATTGATGGTGTTTTATGAGACTCAGAATTCCTGGGAGAGTTGGGATAAATCCCAACTGCACAGAGGGGAGCTGGACAGAGTGAAAAAGGGGTGACTTGCTCAAGGCCAAAAATTCACTACCCTGTTGGGAAAACAGAATCCTCATCCAAAATGCCAGAAAATGTGACTCCTTCCTCTCCTCCCTTGGCAGGATCCAGCAAGGGATGGTGACTGTAATACAGGAAGGACCTACAAGCACATTACCCAGATGGTGATGATGATGATTATGTTTAATCTTAGCAGAATTGGATTTAAATTATAAAGCCAAGAAAAAAAAAATGCACATTTTTATTTAAAAATACTTCTTTTATCTGCAGATTTAAAAAAATACTTTTATTTAAAAATACTTCTTTTATCTGCAGATTTTTATCAGCAAATCTGGTGGTCACGAGGGCATTGTGACACTCCAAGTTGTAACAGGTTTTGAGGCCATCTCTAAGTTCAGGGGGGAATTTTTTAGAGCAAGGTCTGTGTCCGTTAAGGACCAAATCCTGGTCCTTTGCTGAAGCTCCCAGACTCCACTGCAGCACAAAATTATTCAGGATAAATGCACATTTTAATCCAAAAGGAGAACGACCTGTGGAATAAGCAGGAGGGCAACTGGGGTTTGATATTTGTTGGTTTGTTTTTTTTTTTTTCATTTAAAGTTGTCTCCAGAGTTTCCCTGGATGAAATTTCCCAGGGTTTCACTAGAGGCAGCCACAGCCAGGGCTTTCCAGGTTCCTGGTGCATCAGCTGGTTTTGAAATCTGTCTTTTGCTTCCCCGTGTCTCAGTTCTCCCTTTGTAAATCAGGAAATAATAACTCAGCACTTGTCCTTCCCATTTACATTCTTGGGTGGACGGGGATTGTTCTCCTGGTGTTTGTTTATAAGGAATACAAAAAAAATGGGCTGGATTTCATCTGGGACCTGATGTTTTACTGGAAGCAAACTGAAGGAGCAGAGTAAGGACCTGGGGCCCAAATGAGCTTGTTCAAAGCTTTTTTAAGAACTTCAACTTTTTACAGTAGAAAGAGAAGTTTAATTCCTTTCTTTGCACCTTGCTCCTGTTAAACCCACTCGGATCAGAAGTATTGGGAGGAATCTCTACCTGATCCTCTGCCTGAAATGTTTGGTGAAAGGGAGAAGACAAATCAGTGTGAATAATTTGGGGAAAAAAACCAACCAAGCAACCAACCAGGCTTGCAGCTCACGTATCCCAAAGTGCACATTCCCCCAATAATTTATTTGTTCTCCTTAGCAAGATTTCGTGTACATTTTGTTCGAGGAAATGACCAGCATGGACTGTTCAGACATGACAAACCTGGCAAACAGCACATAGGAAATTCAATGACACCGGAATACCACATCCAGAAAATGCAGTGCCTGTTTCAGGAGAAATCTTTTAAAACCACTGGCAGCCAAACTTGTACAACATGCAGGCAAAATGCTGCTGCAGGCAGAAAAAAAAACAAAAACAAAAACATTTTTTTTCCAACCAAAGACTGGCAAAGCAAAAATAAAGCCCAAACCAGCTTGTATACAATTCCCACAGTTGTACTGTCAGGAAGAATTGAGTATTCAGTGAAATTCAGGGAGGTTTTCCATCATTGGCTGAGTGGACTTGCTTTGAAAGTGGAAATCTGCTGAAATGCTGGGCAGGTTTGTGTTTTCCTGCTTCAGAAAATGGTTTACAAGGGCTGAGTTTTGGCAGCTGATTAAAAAAAATCTGGATTAATGCAAGAAAGTCTCGTTCTTTGGATGAGACGCTGAGCACTGGAAAATCGTGTTTACTCTCACTATGAACACGTGGGGGTTTTTGACTCTGAAAAAGACCTTGATGTTGCCCTGATGATGAAGGAGAGGCTGTTGCTCCTCCTGGCTTTGAGCTCGGTGCTGCACTGAGACAGAAACGTGCACTAAGCAGAATTTTGAGCCCCCTGGGGGACTGACAGATGAGTTATTTCTCCTGTGATGGTTGCCATCCACAGCTCTCCTCCTCAGCAATTCATCTCCCCTTAGCTCACCTTTGCTGTTTTCTCCTTCTCCCCCAGCATGAGAAACGTGCAGCGTGCTCTGTGGAGAGGGAATGACATTTCACTCCAATCCCTGAGACAAATGCTCCATCTCTTCCAGGGAAATCACAGATTCAATTACTTCTATCCAGCTGGGGGGAAGATCTGTATTTTAAAGCACCTCAAGCTTCCTCTGTAGTGTCTTGTGGTTTTCATAACACTGTCATCCACGAAATAGCTTCACAAATATTTGAGGGTGTGAGGGGTGCAGGCAGAGAGCAGATGCTGCTGTGAGAGCAGCCCTGTCTCCAATTCAAAATTCAAAATTCAACCTGTTGAATTTTTGCCTTCTGGCAAAGGCTGACGCTGGTGCAGGTCCCAAATTTGCCTGGAGCTAAGGGCAACGCTTTGAAGACCAACTGGCTTTTCCCTTTGGCTCTGCTGTCAGAAGAGATCATCCAGGAATAACTGGTGTCAACAGCCTGTCCCCTCGAGTGAGTTTTCAGCATTGTCTTCCTTATCCAAACCATACTAAGAGAGGAGGGAGGATCGAGGTGTCTCTGGGTAGGACGTGGAGTTAATTCTCCATCGTGGATTCAGCCTGGGACAGCTGAAACCTCGTGGGATGAATCTCCGAGTTGCTCTGTGCCTCAGTAGCTTTATTTTAAAATGAAATTAGTGATAAAACCCCACTCAGACATGAGCAATAGTAGCTCAAGGCCAGCAGGCACACCTAGAACTGGGCAATTCCACTTTAGCAAAGCAGTAAGACCTTTTTAAACTGACTTCAGTCAGGATAAGATGCTGCAGCCTGTCAGTGTTGCCTTTCAGAGAACTGAAAGAGTCAGGCGAGGAAATTTTGTAAAAAAAAGCCTTGTGAAATCCATTTGCTTACTCCAAGTAGAGAAGCAAGAAATATTCCTGGCTTAATCTTTCTTCTTTTCAGTGCTATGGATTTTCAGGACATTAACGTCTGGCAAAGGAGAATATTCTTTACACAATGCACAATTCATCCTTGGAGTTGGCAGAGTGAAATAAAGAATATAAAAATGAGAAGACATCAATTTGAGCAGTGGGCAGAACTTAAGTGTTTGGGATTTGAATAATCTTGCAAAGTACACAAAGCCTCAAAACCATCAGACAGGAATGTGGAAACTGGACTACTGAATTTTCCTGCCTTGGGAGGAGGAGGGATTGGTGATTTTCTTCACCTCAGGCTGTGCAAATGAAGAGTCATCTCTGTGATGCTCCAGCTCTTTCACCACTGCCAAGCTCACTTTAAATAACTGAAAAAAATTGGCTGCTTAAATCTGCACTCCTTTTTTTTTTTTTTTTTTCTCCTTCCTAGAGCTCCTTCTATGGTTTTTGAGACTTTTCAGTCCAAATCTCCACCGAGATGACAAGTGCCAATGACCCTGCTGGCAGCAGGGGAACGGGGCAGTTTTCCTGCAGAAATTCTCTGAGAGAGCCAAACAAATGATGTGTTTGTTTTTGCTGGCAAACGTGGCAGCAGCAGAGGTGTGGCTGGGACCAGGCTGGCCTCATGCTGAGGGCTGGGAGCTTTTCAGAGTCACTGGACACAGAGAGGTCCTTTAGCATCTTGGGTGACAGAAAAAAGGATGGAGATGAGAGCAAGACTTCCATTATTCCAACCTCTGTCTGCCACATCCAGGTCCGTGACACTGCCAGCAGCAGGCTGAGTTATTTATCTTCATCTCACAGGGTCAGATTGCATTGCTGCATCAGGATTGCTCTGGAGTTAAATTAATCCAGTCGTGGCAGCCTCCATGGGTAGCTCCACTCCAGCTCTTTGCCTGACACCATGAAACCTCAATAAATCTGAAATGACAGCAGCAACCCCGTGTAAATCTGCCAGCTCCAAGGAGAGATGGCAAAAAGGACTTTACTGGTTATAAAACAAGTAGTGGTTGTAGAATAAGACAGGGTTGGGCACCAGGGGTGTGCAGTGAAGGCTTTAAATCTTGCCAGTCTTGCTCGATTTAAGGGGTGTTTTTTCAAAATGTTTCGAAGTTCAGGTTTTGTCCAAACAAACGTCCCACGTATCTGAACCCTGTGAGACTGGAAACCTCGGCCATGAGTCTCACGTGACTTTCTTATGAGATTTCCAGCTTTTCTCCTTCTGCTCTTGGCTTGAAGCACCATGAGAATATTTTCAGACATGGTATTTCCACACTTTTAGCTTCAAATTCTAGGCCTGAAGAACCTTAAGAGTGAGGTGGGTTTCTTATTTAAGCTAAAAATGGGATCATGCTACGGATTTGTGTTCTGTGAGTGCTTAAATCAAAGACACAGGAGACAAATCCTCTTGACATTGGGGACTTAATACTGAGTGAGAGATAAATAAAGAATGATTTCTCTCATCATCACCACCAAGGTGTTGTTTCAAGGTCCTCTCCTGTGATAATAACCTTATCTCAAGCCCTTTCCCTCTTCAAGGCAGTGGATCTTCAGCACAGGAGCTGACAGAGACAAGAGCAGAGGCTCGTGTGTTGTTTCAAGGAGCTGAATTCTTACTTGGCAGGCTCAGGAGGAGTCATGTCAAGAGCTGCTTATTTCTAATATTGTACAGAGAATTCCTCCCACCATTTCTTCCAGATGCTGGCCATCTCATTTATTTATTTATTTGGATTAGCTGTATTAAAATATAGCATGCCTCCAAATGCTCTGCTCCCAAATTCCCAAGGGATGGCTCTTTCTCGTGGGGATGGATGTCCTTAAGCCTTTTAACATGCTTAACTCCCCCTGCTCAGAACAAGGGGAAAGTTCCTGACTCCAGAGTACCCAGGATCTCACAGAAAGCTTAGAGATTGGTATTGGAGGAGTCGGGAGGAGGAATGTAGCAAAACACTGGGCAGGGAGACAGGAAAAATCTGCAGCTTTTCCAGTGACTGTGGCACTGATCTGGCTATCGAGCACCTGAGCAAGGAATTACTGAGCCTTTCAGCAGCTTCCTGCTGGACTCAGAGGAAGAAAAACAGAAGGATGAGTCCAAGTGAGCTCTTTGAGCCTTGCTTGATGAGGACTTACCTAGTTTTGAGTTTTTTTAGACCCACATCACGGCGCGGAGATCGTCCGAACAAACCAGGGGCACATGCAAATTTACGTTTGGTTTGGTGTTTTAGGGAGGCTGATTGTACAAAAAGGGAAAGTTCTGCTTGGTCTCTGAAGCTCAGTGGAGTGCAGTCATTTGGATCAAGTTTGCCCTGGCAATGGAGGTGACTGAAATCCACAGCTGAGGTTTGGCTTTCTGGGGAGGGGTGGAATCACAAAATGGCTCTGAAGGTGGAGCTGTTGGAGAGCGTCGAGGCCGAAATCAGCACGGGGTCTTTGTGGTCCTCTCTTTCTCCTCCACCGCCCCTAAATCAGAGCAGGGAACTTTGAAGAGGAGAACAGAGGGATAAAGCCTTTAAATGCCAAGAAAATGCCTGGCAGGTGCTGGACCCTCGGAACACCATCCACCGAAGCCGTGCGCTGTCCTTGAGGGCCTCCACTCATGCTCCAGGCACTCCCAGACATCCCTCCTCGAAAGACTTGGCCCTGTTTTACCTGTTCACACCCAAATTCATGCTCCAGGCACTCCCAGACATCCCTCCTCGAAAGACTTGGCCCTGTTTTACCTGTTCACACCCAAATTCATGCTCCAGGCACTCCCAGACATCCCTCCTCGAAAGACTTGGCCCTGTTTTACCTGTTCACACCCAAATTCATGCTCCAGGCACTCCCAGACATCCCTCCTCGAAAGACTTGGCCCTGTTTCACCCGTTCACACCCGGATCCTTTCTTTTACACCTCCTCCTACCTCCCCGTAAAACCAGCGCCATCCCAGCAGGCCCCAGGCGCTCCCAGCCCGTTACACGTCCTCCCCGCCCTCGCTCAGGGAGATGGAGTGGATTTTAACGGCTGGCCCTTTGCAGTTCTCCCGGACGAGGCTCCCCGAGGTGCCAGCGCAGCAGCATTCCTGCAGGAACCCTTTGCTCTTGGCTTTGGCGGCCGTGCAGTCTTTGGAAACGGCGGTTTTGGCGGGCACGCCCTGCACGGCGGAGAAGATCTTCCACTCGCAGACGCCGTCCGACTTGGAGATCTTGTAGAAGGTTTCTCCCGATCCCACAGGGATCCGGACCACCCCTTTTCCCCCCTCCATGCTCTGGCCAGCGGGATGGTTGAGGTTGAAGCTTGGGGTTTGCTTCTTCGCCGGCTGCTTCCTCAGGAGGCACTGAGCTTTCAGGACGTTTTGGAACGCTTTCTTGAACTCTTGACTTGAGCATGGATAGATGATGGGGTTGATGCAGCTGTTTAAATATCCCAGCCAAAATGTTATTTTAAAAAGTGTGTCCGGGGGTTTGATTGCAGGAAAGAAAGAACCTAAAATGGAAAATACGCGGAGTGTTAGGGCAGAGGCGGTGAGGAATTGCAGGTAACCAAAGAAACTAAAACACTGGAAAAAATAAATAGGATTCTGTTCTGTCTTGAAAAAATTATGACTGGAAACGCAATTCCTGCAGGAACAAGTGTGTCAGGATCTGTGGTGTCATACAATTGCATGGATGTTCCATCAGAAATCAATTCAAGAGAGCTATTTTATAATTACAAGCATTATATTCCCATTTACAGCCAGAGAGGCAGTGAGAAGGCTGATTCCAGGCATAGAGGAAAATTCCTTCCTCAGGGACTCCTAATTCAAGATTAATTACCCAAATGACAGCCATATCTCGGAGGTCATCACAAGGGGCTTCAGATGGCAAGAAAATCACACCATTTCAGAAGGGTTAGAGAAAAGAGGGATTAGAGTTGACTGTGTTACAGCTAAAAGTCTTTGAAAGGATGAAGTATTGGGTGCTGATATTCCCTGAAACCTTCAGAAAATCTAACTGCCCGCATTCTGCCTCATAGAATGTAGCTAAAATTCAGAGAAGTTAAAGGAAATGTTCCATCTTATCTCAGTGAACACTGGGGAGGGTCTGATAGGCAGCCATTTTATATTTATATTTATATTTATATTTATATTTATATTTATATTTATATTTATATTTATATTTATATTTATGTTTATATTTATATTTATATTTATATTTATTTATAAACACACAGACTCTGATATATACCTGCAATGTTACCTTCCAAAGATCATTCAAAGAGCAAGAACTTCGATGGCTCCTTAGTAAGGAAGGTACTTTGGCACTCCTTTTTCTACAGAATTATGAGTTATCTGCTGATTTAGAATCTCAGGAATGTTCTTTCTGATGCTCTTCCAGAACACCCATGGTGGAACCCTACAGATGTTGCCTTCCGAGGGCGTTCTGGTTGAAATCTGAGAGCCTCTCAACTGCTCGAACCTTTTTCCTCGTGTCTTTGTCAAACCAAGCTGCAGCACTTGCAGCAAACCCTTTTGAGTGGCCGAAGCAATTCTCAGGGTGGCTTTGCCCGTGTGGGAATGCCCCAAAATCCTGCCTGCACCAGCGACATTGATGGTGCAGGGTGATTAATGATGGTGCAGGGTGATTAATGACGATGCAGGGTGATTAATGCCCTGCTCACCCTGCTGAGCTCGGGATCTGCCGGGAAATGTGGAGCAGTCTGGTGGTGGCAGCAGCTTCTCCACGCTGAGCAGAGCCCGTGGCCCGGAGAGGGGACAGGATGGGGAGGGTGGGGAGCATTTCGGGGGTCCCTGACCAGGACCAGGTGGTTTGGATGTGTTATGGCAGCAGAGAAGAGCCACCAAGTCAGGATCATCACGGGATGGTTTGGGTGGGAGGGAAGATAAATCCCACCCAGTGCCACCCCTGCCATGGCAGGGACACCTCCCGCTGTCCCAGGGGGCTCCAGCCTGGCCTTGGGCACTGCCAAGGATCCAGGGGCAGCCCCAGCTCCTCTGGGAATTCCATCCCAGCCCCTCCCCACCCTCACAGGGAGGAATTTCTCCCCAATATCCCCTCTGACGCTGCTCTCTGTCACTCTGAAGCCATTCCCCGTTGCCCTGTCCCTCCAGGCCTTGTCCCAAGTCCCTCTCCAGCTCTCTTGGAGACTCTTCAGGGGCACTAATCCTTTCCCAAAGCCTTCTCTTCCCCGGGCAGTGCAGAAGATGCCACAGGAGCTCTGTCTGGAGCAGCTGAACCTCTGATTCCAACCCCACGAAGGACCTGGGTACCAAACATGGGTCTCGCTGCCTCGCTGGTGCCTTCTGGTTGCCCCAAGCTGACCCAGGTGGAGCAGTTTCATTATTACTTTCAATTTTAACCGGATTTTAAGAGCAAAAAGGTTTTGCAAATGCTGTTTTGCAGTGAAGCACAGGCGTATGCACAACCCAGAATTTTTCTCAGCAAATTAATGCTTCTCTCCTTTAGTGAAAAACAGCTAAATAACATTCTCAAAGAACTTTCTGGCTGAAGTCACCGGCAGATGAAAAATAATGAAAGGCTTCTACATGCCCAAATCACGCTCAATTTTTTGTTTTGTCTCCTCATTTAAATGCAGTGTATCTGCTGCTTTCCCATTTTGTGCTGAGACAAAAGGTGAACCAAATCCCGGATTAGGGAATCAGCTGCGTAAGGCTGAGTGTAAAAATGGGTAAACAATAACAATTCCTGTTTGCTGCAACTCCTGGCTCTCTCCAAATGGAATGCAAGGGCTGTGCCAAAGTCTGATAAAAATAGAAAAGAGCCAGTGTCAGAGTCTGTCCCTTGCTCTTTTTTTGGGGTGGGATCTGCATGTTAATTTATTAATGTAGCCTTTTTTGGTTCATCAGTGGAGAGACTCGTGGTTGCATTGGAATAACAGAGTGAAAGAAAATGAAGGAGCTTTAACAGCACAGAGACTTTGCTGTCTACAGACCCCACTACACACGGGCCTGCAGAGAATCATGGAATGGTTTGGGTTGGAAGGGATATGGAAGATCACCTAATTCCAACCCTCTGCCACAGGGACACCTCCCACTGTCCCAGGGCGCTCCAGCCCGGCCTTGGACACTTCCAGGGATGGAGCAGCCAGAATTTCTCTGGGAATTCCATCCCAGCCCCTCCCCACCCTCACAGGGAGGGATTTCTTCCCAATATCTAATCCAAGTCTACCCTCCTTCACCTCAAAGCCGTTCCCCTCTGTGTTATCAGTGCATGTCCTGGTAAAAACTCCCTCTCCAGCCTCCCTGCAGGGTGTTTGACACTCAGGGGCCACAGAAATCTCTGTCCTTCCATTGCAGCCCAAAAATACTCCCTAAACTTTCCTGTTGGCTACCTGAGTACCTAGGAAAAGGGGAAAAATATCTCTTTTTCCAAATCCTTGAAGAATGGTGTTCCTCCCCAGAGAATCCTAAGAACATGTCCCTTTCTTCCAAACCTGTAACATTCAGTGATGTTGTTGTGATCAGTCTCAGGGGCTGATTGACACTTCTGGCAATGAGCAGGAGGCATTTTCAAACCTGGGTTTGTTCAGTGCTGAGACCCCAGAATGGACAGCTCAGGTCAGATGAACCCAAAGGACAAATACAAAAAAGATTTTATGGGTTTTTCTTGAAACAATGCCCATAATTAATCATGAGATTAAACGAGAGTGGTGAATTATCTCTTTTTTAGGGCGTATGGGACAAGTTCCCTACAGAGCAGCTGGGATGAGCATTTCCATGCAATCCTTGGTGGCTGCCAGTTTGTGTCACCTCAAGTTTGGACACGTGGACACAGCTAGAGCTGAGAAAACAGAATTATTGCACCTAATTCTCAGAGCAAGCTCTTCCAGTCCTCTCCCTCCAGGCCAGGGGGAATCCAGGGCTGGAGGGTGAGCAGCTCCTGAATTTTCCTTGAAATTAATTCTCTGTGCTATTCACTGGCCTTAATGTCTTCCTTTGCACACTGTCAGGAATTCAATGGTAAATAGTGGCAAACCTGATTAAAGTTTAAAGGCTTCACCTTACGCTGTCTCCCTGCAGTCTGTGCTGGAGGAACAGTAAAGAAAGCTTCAAGAGCTTTCTTTATTCTTTTAATGCATTTTGAATCGTGGATCGAGTAAAGGATGCTGGAATTCCTGCTTTGTTTTCAAAAGGTTGAGGACACTCAAGTGTCAGTAGCACAATTCAATTGCTTCTTGTAAAATTAAATAAAATAAAATGTACTATGAGCCTCTCGAGATCTTTTGCCATTAAGTATTTCATCACTCACCCCTGGAAATGTCAGGATTGCATTTTCTTCCCTCATCATTTGTTTTCCTGTTTGTCAGCTGGAAGTTTCTTTAGCTCGGAGAGATAAGTTTGCCACGTCCCTCCTGGTGAGTAAGTGCCAATTCACTCTCAAAGATGTAATTTGACTTTGTCATTTGTCACAAGAGCTGCCTGATTATGGGTTGTTTAAAAAGCAGCCGCGATGTCGTGCGTGGTTTCACTGAGGGACAGCAGAGAGGGTTTTGGAAGCTGCCACACAAACCCTGGGTTGTTTGCTCTGCCTCATCGCTGCCAGCACCACGGGGAATCAGAGGCAGATATTTGTGTGACCCGTGAACCCTTTGTGGTGTTAAAATCCATCTCTGCTGCAAACCCATCTCTGCTGCAAATCCTCCTCTGCAATAAATCCATCTCTGCCACTGAATTTTGCAGCTCTGTTTAGGTTTGCTGCTTTTTTTCCCCCCTCTTTTTATTCGGTGTAGCTTCCCAGTGGTGGCTGACACAGAGCACAGAGGTCGGGGGGGTTAATGCTGCTTCAGGGTGTGGGGGAGATCAGGGCTGTGTCCACAGAGAATTCCAGACTGGTTTGGGTTGGAAAGGATCTTAAATCCCACCCAGTGCCACCCCTGCCAGGGCAGGGACACCTCCCACTGTCCCAGGGTGCTCCAGCCTGGCCTGGGACACTTCCAGGGATCCAGGGGCAGCCACAGCTCCTCTGGGAATTCCATCCCAGCCCCTCCCCACCCTCCCAGGGAGGAGTTTCTCCCCAAAATCCCATCCATCCCTGCCCAGTGGGAAGCCATTCCCCCTTGCTCTGTAATCCCAAATCCCTGCCCAGCTCCTGGAGCCCCCTCAGGCTGGGAACAGGGAGAGTGCTCTGGTTACAGGGACGCAAAGCTCCAAACTCAGCTCCTGGGATCTGCCCTGAAGGGGTCAAGCTGGAGGGCAGCAGCTCTTCCAGAGCCACAAAGACCCGGAGGATGGAGCACAGAGGAGCCCTGGTATCCCAGAGGGAATTAACCGTGTGCCAGGGCCTCCCTGCATCTCTCCCGGCTCTACAAACATTGATAAATATCCTACATTTTGTTTTTCCAAGCCCAGTGTTAGCTCTGAACTTTATTCCCCAAGACAAGTGTTCTATACTGCATCTCAGGTCAAGACACAATCCATCCTGTGGGAAGTGTATTTATAAATATAAGTACTTATATATATATTTATGTATATCTCTGTGTTTATGTATTGCTGCAGACATTCAGCAGCTGCCCCCTGCACACACACGAGGTCTCATCTGCTCTCACCGCTCCCTTATGGGAAGGAAATTTTATGGAACAAGACGTGGGATCAAGGAACCTTTCGGCTGCAGGAAATGATCCTGGGCTCTGCACGACCCAATTGACACAACCAGTGCAGAAAAAGTGGTGATGTGAGGAAATCTTGCTCTTCCCAGCTGTGCCTCCCCAGGGCCTGGAATATTGTGGCTGTTCCAGAGGGAAAATGAGAGGGACTTTGTGCTTGGCTATCCCTGATCCATAATAAACAGACACAGAAGGAGGAGCGAGTTTGTTTTCCCTCCCAAACCCCCGAATTCAGATCTCAGGGGTGTTTTCAGAATTCAGGGTGTTTGGGCACACGTGAGAGGTGGGAAGGTCAGGCAGCAGGAATGGGTCAGTCTGGGAACATTGCTCTGACGATTTGGATTATTTCAGACCTAATTTATGCTCTGTTTCATATTGTACCCACTTAGGATGGATGATATTTCTGGCAAATGCCTCAGCAAGCAACTATTTCCAGATTCACTGCGGGCAGCTGCAGATTTAGAAAGTTGATAAAAAACCATGGGAAGGTAAACTGAGGTTTTGTTCCCCATGTAAACCCAAATAACCATACTCTTTCACAAATTAATGGAATTGCCACTCCAATTCCAGCTCCCAAGCTGTTACTGCATTGGAATGGGTCTGGATCCCATTGCTGACATTTTTGAGATACTTGATATTTGCCCCGAAGCCCTCGCTCTTGAAGTCATTCACTTACAATAAAATTACAATTTGCCTTTAAAAATTAAAAAAAACAACCAGAGAATAGTTCAAGAAGCTGAGTCTGTCTCAGGCTGTCTCATGAGTTTGTTGTCTGTCATGATTTTGTAACCCTCAGTGTTGGAAATAAGGAATTACCTCCTTCACCAAGAGCAAATTATCCAAACTGGGGACAAATCCTGACATTTGCTTAGCGGGGTGGGAAAATCATTCACCACGGCCTTTCCATCACTCCAAAAATTGTGCTGTGACATTTGGGAGCCAGTGAAAAATGACACTCCTGCCTCGTTTGCTCCGGGGACTGAGAGTGGTGGCTGCACAAGGAATATTCTGAGACAAGGACGAGGCTCCTGGCCCAGGTGCACACCCAGGAGAGCCTCGGGAGTGGTTCCCAGAGCACAGCACAGCTCCCTTGTTTTTAATAGAAATGGTTTTTAACATCGAATCCTCCCCTCCTCTGCCGTGCTCTGAGTCACCGGGACACAGTTCAGGATTTGGGAATGGTGGAGAAATGTTGCTCCACGGGATCTTTGCCATTAGCTGAGTGATCAGCCCAGGCCCACAGCACCTTTCCAGTCTGCGGTTATGAAAAATGCCCCTTGTGATCAGCCAAAAACCCAAAAAAACCCCCTTGCCGTGGAAATGTCTTGGCTGTTTATCTTCATGGCTGAGGTTCTCCCCGTTCAGTGGTTTAAAGCACACACACACTTGTGCTCTGTGACTCAGGGAGTGCAAAAATCCTTCCTCTCCCTGAGCTGAGCTCCAGGGAAAGAGCTGGGGCTTTATTCTGTTCGGGTTATTTTTTTACTTTTATTTCAATTTTTCACCCTTTCTCACTGAGAAAACACTGAAATATTCACGTGGGGAGTCTGTGTTGGTGTGTGTTGCTGCTCTAAGCCTTGTGACCCTCTGAGAGGTCACGTTCTGTGAATGGCAGAGATGGAAAAATGCACTTTATTTTTCTGGTTTATGTCTAATGAAAGCAGAGTGGCTGTCTTTGACTCCGGTTAAAAAAACCACCACAAAGTAGTAATTAGAAACCAGCTACAGACAGGATTAGAGGATTCCCTTGACAGTGCTTGTGTCAGTTCACAAGACTAATTTACTGCTTGACCACAAACACCCTCCAGCAGCTCCTCTTTTTTGCTCTTAATCACCAGAACGATTGACAAATGCTAAAAGCCTTGCTCTCCCTTGCCCACTTTAGGATTTTTTCCCCCTGTGGCCTCCTGGCTCAGACTTTCCCTTTTTATTTCTTCCTCTTTCTGAAAGCAACACCTACACCCAGAGCTGAGCCACAGAAAATGGGCCACAAGCAAAGCTCTGGGATCTTGTTCTCTTCTGAGGTTTTGTTAAGTTAAATTATCAATCCCAGTCCAGGACCATTTTTGCAACACCTCCAACCCTTTTTTCCATCATTTCTGTGCATGTTTCACCTCAAAACAACCCCCAAGCACTGTCTTTTGTGTGGCTGACAAGAAACCTTTTGAAGAATTCCCAGAGCAACACACAAATGTCTTCCAGTTACAGGGCAAGGTTTGTTCTGTCACTTGTAACACGAAAACTTTTCATCACTGGGGGCTTCCAGTGATTTCTGGGCTCTTCCAGCTCTGATTCTTCCTACATCTGTCCATCTGTCTATCTATATCCTATATCCCTTTCCAGGAATGGCAAGAGGAGAACAAAAGGCCAGAAATGCAGGTTGTAATTGCCAGAAATGCAGGTTATAATTGCCAGAAATGCAGGTTGTAACTGGGAATGCCAGAGCCCAGCGAGCCCTGATTGCCCAGATGAGCTGCACTGAGCCTCTCCCCTGCTTTTTTTGGCCCAGGAGCTGCAGATAAGCTCAGGCTCTTCTCCTTCACCCTCTCTGAGAGATGCAGACAGGCTCAGAGCTGCTCTTTCCTGGCTCTGTTTTGTTTTGTTTGCCTGGGGATCACTGGACTGTCATTTGAAGCTGTCACCGATGCCAGCCCTGCTTGGTTCTGCTCTCAGGAGTGAGAACCTGACTTCTTCCAGGGGGAATCAAAGTTCTGACAACCTTGTGAGCTACGGAAGTTTTGTGAGCAGTGAGTTCACGCTCCAGCATGCAGAGAAAAAGCAAATATTAGCTTCACTTCTTTTCTTGCAACAGGATTATAATTTCCTGGTTTTTTCCACAAACTTCAAGCCGAGTGAGAAGAAGGTGAGTTGGATTATTGGGCTGAAGGACTTTGCACAGACCCTTTGGAATGAAACTCAGCCCAAGATAGCAAGAAAAAACCCACTCCTTACACAGACTGCAACTGGAACCTTTACACCCCAGTTTCAACTCAGGTAATTTCTGAATTATCAAATCCAGTTGTTGCTCCAGTTATTTTCAGCAGCATCAGCCAACATGGATATTGTGCCTTTCTCGATATCCTTTTATCTCTCTTGCCCTTCCCATACCTGCACCTCAAAGGTTTCTGCCCTGCTTTATTATCCACTTCAGCAAACCTGGTGTTTCTTGTTTGGATGCAGCTCCTGGCTGGTAGAGGGGGTGTTAAGGGATGTGGATAACTTGAGGCTGCTGTGGATCAAAGTGAAATTAATGTAGGTTTGGGGAAGTTGTGCTGCGTGGAAGGATGAGCACAGTTGTCTGAAGAGGTTTCTGTAGCAGTTTAAGAATTTAAGAGCATCTGTCTTGTGGACAATCTGCATTGGGAGTGGTCTGGCTGATGGAATCATGGAATTAGAGGCATTTAGGCTGGAAAAGAGCTCTTGGGTGGTTGAGTCCGACCATCCAAGTCCACCATTAAACCACGTCCCTGCACGGCACCTCCAAATCTCTCAAATCCCTCCAGAAGTGGCCGATGGGGCCACGTTTTGGTCTGTCCCGTGGCCACAGAGCTGCAGAGCTGCTGGAAGCTCTGGGTCCACCAGGGTTTCAACCAGCAGGATTTTACACATCTGGAAAGTCAGATCCCTGCTGCAAGATCCTGCCAGGATCGTTTCCCTTCCCTGTCCCAGCTGGACCTGGCTGCAGGACAGACCTGAAAGTGGTTGTTGTTTTTTGGAAAGTGCTCTGCATCAAGATGTGTGCCCTTGGCTTTTTTTGAGGACTTTTTTTAGTGCTACTTGTCTGTTTAATCAGGTTTTTTTGTCTTTAAACAAAAGCAGCAAATAGGTTTTGAAAGCCCTATTATATATGCTTTAAAAATAACCCAGTAACCCCCCAAAACCAGGGAAACAAACCTCCAGAGTTTCCTTACAAGGGATCAAAGGAAGATGCAAAGCCATTCTGGAGCCCAGAAGATTTCTTAAATCCAAAGCAGATTAATTAACAACAGCTCTGTGTGGGCAACCACATTTGCAGATGAAAAGTGTTTAATGCGTTCTCCCAAACCCTTTTTGGGTATGTTTCAGTCATCTTGGCAAGCAGCATTCCAACATGCTGACATCCTGGCCAGCACGAGCCAGGCCTTCCAGGGCTCCTCCTTAGGAAGCAGCTCCAACCCAGCAGTTCCCAGTGTTGACCAAGAGGAAAAAAATCTGAATTTTTGGGTTTTTCGTATGAGTGTGTCTTGATAAATCTTGGTGAAACCAGCAGAGGTTAATTGAAAAAGAAGTTGTTTATAAGGTTGTAAAAACAGAAAAAAAAAAGGAAAAGAAAACCCCCAAGTCTTTCTTTTCATGTTTAGGTAAGGCCAGTTTTCTTTTTCTTAATTGTCCATATTGTTGTCTTACTAACTAAAGCTTCCATAAAATCTTACTTTATTTTTCCTGTACAGTATAAACCAATTCCATAAGAAAAGGCCTGAAATTGAGCAAGTCATAGATTTGAGTTTCCATGTTTGAAAAACCCAATATTTATTGGCAGAGCCATTAAATGTGTGATGAGCCACCTCCCTCACCCTCAGCTATAGGAATGAAATTAGTATTCTGCTTTTCCATCCTGCAACTGCATCAAAGGTAACTGAGCAAGGTTTAATTAAAATTCTAATTACTTCTTTATATTCCAGCAAAGCAGAACAAATCCCCAGCTTTGCTCCCCTTTGGAATGACAACTGGAGAATAAATATTCATCTCCAGCATGGTGGCTGAGCCAGTGTTTGGCCAGTGGGCTCAATGGCTTCCCAGAAAAGATGCAAACCAGAGAAGTATAAAATTAGTTGGAAGCATCCTCACTGCTGTCTCCTGACTGGTCATATGAAAAATTGGATACAAAGATTAATTTTGTTTGGAGTTATGGTATCTCACAGGGTGAATTTCCTGATAGGAAGCTGGTATTTTTTTTCCTTAGAGTGGGAATCATCAGTGCTGAGCACCCCAGGAGATCTGTGAACAGCTACTTCACCCCTGAACGTATTTATACCCTGACATTTATACGTTTAAATGCTGCAAACATAAACACACAGACCCCTAAAGATCCTGTTCCTATAGCAGAGATGGTCACAAATATCTGCACTAATCCACAAAGAGGATTTTCTATGTGGAAAAAGTACAAGATTGTTTCCCCGGTTTTCAGAATTTCGTTTCTCATCACCAGAGACGCTCGGTCTCATTTGAGACTCGCGGTTTTTTCACGCTCCCTGCTTGGCGGCGGTGAATGTTTTGCTTTTTGACAGCCTTGCAGGAGGAAATCGCTCCCTCAGAGCTTTTCTGATCAGCACCACCACACCCAGCCACCAGCACAGCCCTGCCCGCCGGGAAGGCGCTGGAATTCGGAATGGAAGGCGCGATGGCCGGCCCTACTTACCGAGAGGCATTACTACAAAAAACGGGAGCCAGCAGAGGACGAAGCATCCCACAACTATTCCCAGGGTCTTGGCAGCTTTCTTTTCCCTGGAGAACTTCAGCAGGCGCACGGAGAAGTGGTGCTTGCTCTTGGGGTTGGCCGCGGAGCCGCCGGGCGCGTTTTTGCGGTGGATGCGCAGGGTCACCTCCTCCGAGTGAGACTTCTCCGTCTTCATTCCGGAGCTCAGCCCTTTGCTCTCCCTTTTGGCCACCACGTAGACCCGGCAGTACATCGCCAGGATGATGGCCAGCGGGAGGTAGAAGGAGCCCAGCGCCGAGAACAAGACGTAGCCGGGCTCCTCGGTGATCTGGCAGACGGTCTCGTCCTCCGGGGCTGGCTCCTTCCAGCCAAAGAGGGGCCCGATGGAGATGACCAGGGACAGTGCCCAGACACAGAGCAGGGCCAGGAGGCCCCTCCTCTCTGTCACTATGCTGGGGTACCTCAGCGGGTAGCTCACCCCGATGTAGCGGTCGATGGAGATGATGCAGAGGCTCATGATGGAAGCGGTGCAGCACAGCACGTCGACGGCCGCCCAGATGTTGCAGAAGATCCTCCCGAAGACCCAGTAGCCCAAAATCTCCATGGTGGCGGAGAAGGGCAGGACGGTGGAAGTCAGCAGGAGGTCAGCCACAGCCAGGTTGATGATGTAGTAGTGGGTGACGCTCTGGAGGTGTCGGTGGCAGGCTACGGACAGGATGACCAGGATGTTACCCAAAACCCCAAAAACAATCAGACCCCCTAGAATAACACCCAGCAAGATGGCCTTGGAAATGTTCACGGGCTCCACGGAGTGGGTGCAGTTGGAGCACTCGGAGGAGTTTCCAGGGAGGAAAGCCATGGCTGGTACTGTCCATGTGAGGCTGCTGAACTTCTCCCCTTTTCCAGGCAGGAACAGTGACAAGATCAGTTCTTGGAAGGTCCTACAGGCAACATCTCCCTGGCCTTGCTGGGGAAAAGAGTTTCGAAGAATGTCTTAGAATTGCAGCACCAGCAGCAATGAGAAAGATCCAGAGACATATTAGAAAACCTACCTTTGCTCCAAAGCTTTCACCAGTATAGCACAGTTGATACCCACCAGTTCCAAGTCAAATTTAACTCCTTCTGCATTTTCCTTGGGGTGCACAAGCGAGGCTACACAAACCTGAGGCTGCTTATCCCACTTTCCAGGGTTATGTGACGAGAAATGCTGGAGCTGCAGCTTAAAATCATTTCTGTCTTTCGGGAAAGGTTTCGTATTTAAGGAAAGTAAATATTCCAAAGGGTCTCCAATTTAAGTTTCTCCTGAGAGGAAATCACTGATGCTTTTAATTGTCTGGTGTTAGTGCTGATTCTGCCTTAAAATTGGCGTAGAAACCTGAGTGGGTGGAGGTTGCTGCTGTGTCTGCTCAGCAATCTTGTTTGAGGTGCCCATCACTCGCCATCCTCAGGGTCTGGGCTGTCAGTCTGAGCTTTCCCCGCGTGCAGCGCTCATCAGTCGAGGTTCTGGGCTGCTAATTAAAGCTCATTTACATCGGCTCCCGGCTGGCTCCGAGGGGAAGGGTGGAGTTTGCCGCGTGCCCAGGGCTGGGCTCTTGTGCTCCCTGCAGATCCTCACCCCCCTGGAGAAGACAAAAACACGAACAATGCGATTCCCAGCAGCAGCACTCGCTGCTAGGGTTCCCATATAAGAATAGAGCGGGAGGCTATTTTAGGGAGCTTTCCTCAGGCTGGCTCCAGCCCGTGGAACCAACCTTTTCCAGCCCAGCATTGTGTAAGAGCAACCGAGAGATCCAAGTGGGTTCTCCTTCCTAAATTTTCCCTCCTTTACGGGGATAGGCATCAATCCGAATTATCAGCTCACCTGCAGAGCCCAGTTCTGGGAGGGACAGAAGCCTGCAGGACACGATTCAGGACTACACAAACTGTGCAGCAGATTTAGAAGCCCAGAATTTAATCTCAGGTTTCTTTATTAATCGAGACCTTTCCCCAATGAATTGTTAGTCCAGCTGAGCTGCCCATTTTTGAAAATCTATAGGGAAAAGCAACTCCAGAGCCAAGCAGAAGCTGTTGCAAGGAGCGAGTCTCCAAGTGAGTGACACAACATTTCACAGCATCTGGAAGCCAAGCTCAGCCTTTGCTGACTAAATATGGAGAAAAGGTACCTCAGGGAGAAAAGTGAGGATTAGCCTGGAGCCCGAGACCTGGGGGGCCCGGAGAGGAGAGCTGCAAGTGGGGGCTGCAAAACCTTTCCCAACACCTCCATCTGGATATGGAATTCCCATCCCAAATATTCATCAGAGGTGAAACCGCTGAGACCGCGGCTGTAAAACCCCAGATGAGGAAGCGTCCTTGGGGATGAGTCCCTCAGATCGCACTTTAAGCAGCAACAACTGTCCCATTTACAAACTTCCACGCTGAACTTTCCTGCAGGGAAAAGCATTTCGAACTCCGAAGCCCCGAAATTCCCAGTTCGCAGGCAGGGAGGAGGGGGAGGGGGAGATGGGTGGGTATCACACTGTGGGAATTTTACTTCAGCGCACTAAAATGAAACTGGATCTTTTCTTTTCTCTCCCGCCACATGGAGCAAGTTGAGGAATAATCCCAAGGAAGAAAAGGTCAGATCATACAAAGCACATCCACGAAAAGTGAGTGCTGCATCGAGCATCTCTGAGCATTAGAATTGTGGCCATTACAGGGTACAAACTAAGGTCAGTACAGGGCTGAAAGGAAATTTAGCAATTATTAATTGCATTTTTAAGCACATGAAGAAAAGCTTCCCAGCGAGTCAAGGAGATGCAGCAGAAAGGGCTGACAGAGGTTTCCATGCTGAAAACCAAATAACGCCCAGCCTGTGGAGACGGCTGATGCTGGGAAGAGCAGACCCCCGGCTCTTTCGCCTGCCCCACACTCACCTCCTCAATCTCTGGAAGGCAGCACAGCTCCTCGGAGCATCTGGGCAGCAGATTCTCCGCGCAGCAGCCTCTCCTCTTCACGCAGGGGTGGGATCCTGTGCCTGGGAATCCTCTGCTCCGCTGCCTGTGTTCCCCAGCGGAATTTCAGCAGGTGGCAGCGGGGCGGATTCCCCGCATCCCGCGGCTCTCGGGGCCGGCCCTGGGCTGCCCGGAGGGCTCCGTGCCCCGCTCAGAGCTCGGCTCCGCACCGGGAAGGAGCAGCGGGAACTTTGCTGCTGTGCTGATGGAGCGGAGCAGCAGCCTTGCCACTACCGTAATTCCCCGCCGCTCCCGTATTGCCCAGAAAGAAAGAGCACTCTTAAGCGTGGTTTTAAATCTTCTTCTTTTTTTTCTTTTTTTCCACTCAAACTCTCACATCCTGCAAGGACCAGACAGTGGAAGGCAGATAACAAGATCCTGGTTATAAGATAACACGTAATTTTTTGGGATATAAAAAGACAATTTCCCGCAGGACAAATAGAACGAGGAGATAAAGGCAGGACACGCTGCCCGTGGATTCTGCGTGGTGGGACAAAGCACGGCTGACTGGAGATGGGGGTTTAAGGGGGAAATTCCTCCAGGAGAATGTGCTGTTGAAGGGAGGTTGATTTTTCACGTGCCTCTTAATTGCATTAAAAAAAAAAACAAAAAAACAAAAAAAACCCAAAAAACCAAAACCAAAAAACCAAAAAAAATGTGGTTGAAGTCCCTGATAAAGAACAGGTACAAAAGCGATGTCCTGAAGGGGACACAGAGGGGGATTTCACAGCCCAAGGCCAGCAAACCCTGCAGCCACAAGGAAGCAGAGCCTGTTCGTGCATGACAGACTCTCCACCTCCTCCTCCTGGGCAGTGACTTCCAGAGGGAAATTTGGGGTTTTTGGCTTCAAGAGTTTCGCGGACAGAGGCAAATTTGAGTGATGCTCAGATTCCCCCAGGAGAGTACTGAAAGCAGATCTGGGCTTGTCAGCAGCCCTGATCACTGTTCCAACAAATTCTGCCATTGCTGCTGGAGGGAAAGTTGTAAAAGCAGCTCCCAGGAACAGGAATGTGCAATTTGTGCAGGTTGGGCAAAGAGTTTGGGACAGAGCAGTGACCCTTGTGGCAGCTCCAGCTACACCATCATTTGTTTGTTTGAGAGTAAAAACCCCAGGAGAGGGAACTGCAAAGTGAGGGGGCAAAAAAAAAAAAAAAAAAAAAAAACCAAAAAATTTTAAAAAGGGACAAGAATTCAAACTGATTTTGAGGAATTTGCAAACTGCAAAAAATGAGGTGACTTTTAAATGCTCAGCTGCTGTTTCTCCGCAGTTTTCCTGGCACATGCAGTCCCTGTTCTGTTCTGTGGGTCTGCAGAAGGTGTCACATTGGTTTTTGGAGGCTGCTTGGAGGTCTCCTCTCTCCGAGTAACCAAGGGTGGTGGACGGGAGCAAACCCGAAATGGATGAAGGGAATCTTGAGTTGCTAAAGACCCTGAAAGGCTGTGATTCAGCAGGTTTATTTTAGATCCCTATCTCTGGATGAGGCAATTCTGTTTCCATCGATCCATTGGGAAATGAGTCTAAATGACTGGGGAGGGGTGGGAAGGGAGCTGAACCCCACCCTGGGTTTTGTTTCTACCGGTTCATAGACCTGGCCATACTGGTGGCTTGTTCCAGGCTCTTAAATGCACCACGGGAATAAATAAATTTATATTCGTGGCTTTAGTCATTAATACACTCAATAAATCAGCTCATCTGTGAGTAATGCCCTTGTTAGGGGACATCTCTCTGGAGTGGATGGAAGCAGAAGGAAGTGACAGCAGGTTTTTTCCTGAAATCCTCAGAGAAAAATGAATTTATTGCAGAGAAGAGCTGATACACCCAGAGACCACCAAGAGCCCGAGGTCAGGAGGGTCATTAAAAGTGCAGAGGGTCATTAAAAGTGCAGAGTGTCCCAGGAAGGGATGGACAGGGCAGGGTTAGTGTCACATCAACCTTGGTGAAGCAATCCTTGTGCTTGGCTCTGGCAAGATGTTTTCTGGAGTTGTCTGTGTCCAGTTTAAGTTTTGGAGTAATCAAAGTTTGGGAGAAAGCAGTGAGAAGGATGCAAGTCTGGAAAACAAAAGAAGGAGCTGTTTAATCTCAAATTTTCACCTCCAAAGACAGATGAAAGCCTGTCCGTGCGGGTCCTGAGTATCCACCACTGGAATTTTCTAAGGACATTTTAGGCAAGGATCCATCCCAGGGTTTCACTCAGCTTTCACCCTCCACTGAGAAAGGATGAACTGTCCCCTGGTGTGAATGGTTTGGCTTGGAAGGGGCATTTAAAATCATCTCATTCCAACCCAAAAGTGTCCCACCCAACGTGGTTTTCCAGACAGAGGCAGGTCTCTCACATAAGGAAGGAAAAAAAGTCCTGGATGAGCTCCTTGTCCCATCTTTGATCTTTGCCAGGTCCATTTCTGGTGCATCTTTAACTGGAGGAAATAATGCTTTTGTCTCCTTTCTCTTATTCTTTTGGATTTCAGTCCTTTTGAGTAAGGTTTGTACCTGACTGCCCAGGTAGCACCCAGAAACCAGACCCTGAGCTTTCTGTGCTGTTAATTATACTAATTAACATGAGAGGGTCCCTAGAGAGCTCCAGGCACTCCACAGCTGCTCAGCTCTTTCTGAGCTAAAAAATGCTAAAATCAGAGCCTTAAACGCTGACTTTGGGCAGCAGTTGTGATTTCATTACAAATATCTCATCCAAAGGCCCGAATCCAGTTGTTTGTGTGTCTGCTGGCATTTGAGGAAGTGCCACTGGAAATCTGCTCAGCTCAGAGCCAGACCATGCAGGCAGCTGGACCAGGGGTGGAGGAACTTCTCTGAGGTGCTCCAGGCCTTGAAATTATTATTTACTTGCTTGGAAAGAAGTGAAAAGGGTTGTTTTGATGAATAACCCCTCAGATTTTAGCAAGGGTTCGACTTCTGCTTGGATAAGAAAGAACCACCCAAAGGCAAGAGATGTTAAATATTGTCTATTAAACTCCAAGCTGGACTCATTCCACTGTCTTTTAAGACTGGGACAGCCTGAAGCTTTTAGCACAGCTGAGCTGAAGATAAATTGGAAAATTCTGAGTGTTCAGAAAGGAAAAAACCCAACCCAGCACAGGGACTCAGAGTGAGCATTCAAAATGTGGATTAAGAAAAGCGTTGGGCATAAAAAAGGCTGAAATTTTCAAACAAGGTAGATCTGTCTGTGATCTCATAGTTAATTATAAGATGTCCAAGTATTAGAAATTTCTCCACCTTGGGATTCACAGGGACCTTTTCACCACGTTCCTAAATCACTTAAGCACAGGGTAGCTAAACAAGATCCATGCTTTTGCATAAATCAAAGCAGCCTCATTAAAACTCAGGGTACCTTCTTAATTCTCAACAGATGAAGATTTGGACCACTGGATTTTGTGTACAGCAGCAGCTCTGAAAGCTGCCTAATTACTGAGAGGAGCTGTTAAATGTTTATTTCTATGTAACTCACAACGAATTTGATTCCTTCATTCACAATGGTTTGATTTATCACCGGGATCATCTGATAAAGTCTGACCACATATGGAGGACAGAGCTATTTTGTAGCCTCAAAAAGATTGATTTTACCTAGTGCTGAAATAAATCTACCCAGAGATGAGAGCTTGCCTCAGTTTTCACCCCTCCTATGTCTCGCTGCATCCTTTCCCATCCTGGCACTGCTGCTTGCCCCGGGTGAGAGTTTACACCACTTTTCTGAGCTTTAGCTTGACATTAATCTTTAATACGTAAAATAGTTGGGGAAAACTGAAAATGTGTCTAAATCATGCCTTTCTTGGACTCATTCAAACCCTTCCTTCAGGCTTTTATCTGCTGTCTGCCACAAATCCAATGTCCTGGAACAGCTCCTTCATCCCACTGACTCGATTTCATCACAAAGCATCCCCCTTCATCTCCCTTTCCCACTCCAAGTTTTGGCAGAGCAGAGCCCCCTTAGAGCTCTGACTGTGAGGCCTCTGTGGCACACCCAGCTCTTTGTGCAGTGAAATTCCCCATCCAGATAACAGAAATGAACCTGGAGCTCTGCTTCATCTTTCCTGCATTTGAGCTGGGTCGAGGTCTGCTCCTGTGCCCCAGCACTCACCACAGGCCTGTGAGATTTCCTTGCCATCCAGGGCACGCAGTGCAGTGAATCCCTTCGGGAAACACGGCTCTGAAAGATCCCAGGGAAGAAATTCTGTCTTTATTCTGATTCTGGAGGGGCTGGAAGCCACTGTGCGTGCGTTGTCTGATTGCCCAGGCTCAGACCTCTCTTGCCACATGGCTTTGTGAATAATTCTGTCCTCTCTGCTGAGCCTCCACCTCCCTCCCGTGCTCCAACAGCAGCTCGTGTTTAAATAATCCTCCAAGCAGCTCAGCCCGTGGTGATGCTGCGTTTGATAGATGGAGCCTCTCATCTCCAAGGAGTCTGTGGTACTTAGGGGTTGTAAATGCAAAGCTCGTGTCACCCACTGCCATCCCCGGGCTGCAACTGCTAGAAAAAAAACTTGTTTAGGGAAAGGATGGGAAAGAACGTGCCTTTAGTGATGTATCAGTTTTTCCACGGGCACATATTTACCCGTGATTTGCTTATCAGCACATCTTGCCCGAGATCCCCTTGGAAGGAAAGGGGCCCGAGCTGATGACAGCAGAGGTTCAGCAGCTTGGAAAGGATCGTGGCAGCAGAGTCCTCTTGGCTGCGTGTCCCAGGGAGCAGGGAGAGGATCCAAAGCCCCCCAAAGGCAGAGTCAGCAGCTGGAGCTCCAAAATTGTGTCTGCTGAGCTCCCCGGGCCCTTTCTCTCGGGACAGACCTGCCCTGCCAGGACAAACCAGGCTGGGAGAGGAGCCCGTGGCACAGCGGGCAGCACAGGACGCCCCAGAGGAGGAGACATTTGTAGAACAAACCCACAAATCTACAGAAGGCCAGACAACCAACATCAAACCTGTGCAAGAGCTCTGGAGCTGCTGCTTTCACCTTCCCCTGGCCAACCTGATGCCCTGGCAGCCTCCTCCTCCTCCTCCTCAGCTGATGGGTTTGGCCAGACAGAGGATGAGCCACGTCTTTCCTGGGTCCTGCTGCACCTTTTCCTCTTTCCCCCATCTGCTCTGTCATTCCTGTGTCCTGCTGCACCTTTTCCTCTTTCCCCCATCTGCTCTGTCATTCCTGGGTCCTGCTGCACCTTTTCCTCCTTCTCCCACCTGCTCTGTCATTCCTGTGTCCTGCTGTACCTTTTCCTCTTTCCCCCATCTGCTCTGTCATTCCTGGGTCCTGCTGCACCTTTTCCTCTTTCCCCCATCTGCTCTGTCATTCCTGTGTCCTGCTGCACCTTTTGCTCTTTCCCCCATCTGCTCTGTCATTCCTGGGTCCTGCTGCACCTTTTGCTCCTTCCCCCATCTGCTCTGTCATTCCTGGGTCCTGCTGCACCTTTTCCTCTTTCCCCCATCGCTCTGAGGTGTCTGAAGCACAACCCCTCTGAGGCCAGCCCTGAACAGAACAGAGCACTCGTTGTTCCTAATTAAGATTTTGAGGTATTGCCACAACCCCAACGAAGAGCTGCGTGTTATTCATTCCCCCCGATGGGTCTTTCCCTGCAGAACCTCAAATCTTGAAAGGAGTGAACAGCTTCCTGCACGTTGTGCTGCAACTAAAACCGTTGTCCGTTTCTTCTTTAATTTGCATTAATTGCCTTAAATTAAGGCTGTCTGTGGAAATGTTCTCGGTTTATGACTACGGTTTGTGGATTTGATGGGATGCCAGCAGACATAGGTGCTCGAGAGACACCAGACAGATTTTTATTCCCTTAAAGGAACAAGCTGGAGCTTTCTTCCGAAGGACGTGAGCATTTTAATAATATGTTTTCTTCTGTCTCTTTTCTTGTTTGTTTTTTTTTTTTTTTCTTTCCTGGCTCTCTGATGGTTATTACTAAAATACACACACCAATAATTCCCTTCCTCTGAGCCAGGCTCTCATGGCTGCAGAACGCAATTACCACAAATTAACGTCTCACGAAAAACAAAGAGACAACAAAAAGCCCAAAAAACCCAAACAAACCCTCCCAACCGCTTGGCATTTAAAACTCTGCTTAAAACACCACACACGCAAGGGTGGTGATGAGATTTGCAAAGCCAAGTGGTTTTACGTGTTAAGGAATTTATTGAACACCACCAGGGGAAGGGATTCTCCTGCTCTGCCCCACTCAGGTGAGGCTGCACCTGCAGAGCTGGGGTCCAAAATCAGGATTTGGAGCTGCTGGAGAGAGTCCAGAGGAGGCCGTGGAGATGCTTCAAGGGCTGGAGCCAGGCTGGGAGAACTGGGAATGCTCAGCTGGGGAAGAGAAGAATTCAGGGAAACCTCAGAGCCTTTCCAGGACCTAAAGGGGCTCCAGGAGAGCTGGAGAGGGACTGGGGACAAGGGATGGAGGGCCAGGACACAGGGAATGGCTTTAGGCTGAAAGAGGGATGGGTGGGATAATATTGGGAAGGAGTTCTTCTCTGTGAGGATGGCAATAAACACTAATTAAAAACGGGAAAGGCATCACAGACCATTCCATGGGTATGGACAGGTTTCTGTCAGGAGGAACAGAGGGTTTTTTGACTGGGCCAGCAGTGTTCACGTTCTGATTTCCTGGCAAGGCACAGTCGCCTCAGGAGCTCTCTCCTGGCCTCTGTTCCCAGTTCCCCTGCTGACATTTATGTCGCCTGTGTTTTAAGAGAGTCAGATTTTATTGTTAATGAAAACACTCTTTCTTAACGTTGCAGGGTTGTTATTGTTCAATAAACGCCTCCTTATTTCAGAGCTGTGAGATGTCAGCAATTCCCTTGATACCTGTTACCCTCTCCCCCCATGGCATGTGGTGTTTTTCACAGCCCTTACATATATGTATATCTATAATTTAATTATTTTTTTTAATAAAATGGTTTCTAAGCTTTAATGCAGAGTGAGGAACTGCTTGGGGCATGTGGCAAAGTGATTTGTGAGACGTTCCGTGGTCCTTTGTGAGCTGACACGTGATTGTTGATGTTCACACAGGCCTGGGCTCTGATTTAGGTGCTCGTGGTCACTCTTGGAAAGATGACCAAAATACCAAGAGTCTTTCCAGCTGCTGGGCTGGAGCCTGTTCCCTGGTTTATGTTTGTCACTAGAGAGGGCCACTTCAAAGGCTGATGTGTCCTAATCACATCCTTATGCCAGAAAATCCTCCTTCCCTGGGGCTTCACCACCCACACATCTGCAAACACGGATTTCTCAGGCTGTTCTGTCCCCCGAAACTGCTCCCCACCCCTGCTCCCCGTCTGGCTGGGGTCAGTGCCGTGGTTTGGTCGCTGAGCTGGAAACGTCCTGAGAGCTGTAATTCACTCCCCACCTCCATTCCCCTTCGGAGCATCGCTGCCTGACCTGTCACACAGTGCCCTGCCTGAACTCAGGATTCATTCTGAGCAGATGGACCTGATTTTAGTTGCTTTTTTTTGATTTTTTTTTTGCCAGCTCCTCCATTTCAGTGCCAGCAAGAAAGCCAGGCACACAGGGAAACATCCTCCTTTCGCTTCTATACAAGGCAAACCAAAGCATTTCTGCTGGGGCATTTCTTTTTTGGATGGATGCTTTCAACCAGCAGCACAGCCTTCACTTTAGGTCAGTGTTTTCCTGGTTCCCAAGCTTTTCTGCTGTTTCCCATTGAGCAAGGAGTGGATTCCCATTTTCATGCTGCAAAAAGGTTTCCTGGCACTCAGTGCTTTCTGTAGGATTGAGCTTTTAAGGGCAGACAAGTCTGAGAAGTTCCTACTACACTGAGCTGCGAGGTCAAAGCACAAACAGCAGCGTGGATCCAAACATTTGTGTTGGAAGGGAGGTTTTCTAGGGAAATTGGCAGGTTGGACACATTAAAATAACGATAACGCCAGCAAAATCAATAGAATACAATTTCAAAGTGGAAAAGAACACGGTTATTTCAAGCTGCTTGGGCTGCTGAGAAGTTAACACGGCTGAAATAAAAATGAAACTTTTTAGTAAAAGGAAAGGAAATGTTTCCGCTTACACTGCTTATTTTCTTCTATGATTTATTCCGTAAAACTCTTCGAATTCGGGGTTTTTTTGGCCACCTGGCTCTGGGGTTTGTGATGTGCAAGTTCCACAAACTGAGGCAGAGCAAACACCTCCTCCTGCTCCCCGCATTCAGGCCAGGAGGGGCTACAGCTGCCCCCAAAGCTCTGCACCCCTTTCCTTTGCCCTCCTTGAGGTGTCTGCACTGAGGGCACCTCTGCTGTGTCATGGTTTGAATCATTTTAATTTTCTAAGTCTTTAGGAAGCACAGAAATCAGCTCCTTCAGCCCAGAAAATGTGTCCTGCTCTTTGGGCTGGGATTTTCCATTTATGCACCAGCACCAGGATAGGAGTGAACATTATCCCAATGTTCAATATTTTCATGAATCAAATACTCTTGATTCCTTGTTCTTTGCAGGAACTGCAGAGTTTCTGGAATAAAGTCTTGGAAGCCCCTGATTTATAAGCAGAGGTCCAATTTCAGGGGTGAAGGATCCAGGGGACTGATGCTGAAATGCACAGTTGCCTTAATTTTAGCCTGTATTTTGAAAGTGTAAAAATCACACCCATCACTCAGCTCTCTGGTGCCTTGCAGGAAAATAACAAATGCATAAAACACTGGAGGCAGCTCCAGCTTTGGAATATCAGAGATTCCTCAATTTTAAGCAAAACAACCTCTATGAAATAAACTTTGAGTGGGGAGTGGGGGGGAACCTGAGACACAGAGATTAAATAATGTCTTCCACGAGCCTAGAATTGACCCCAGACATCCCAAAAAACCTCCTGCTCTGCCCTCTTGGCTTTTCCTTTCTGGTTGGTGCCACGTGTCTGAGCCAGCTGCAAAACTTCTGCTGCTTTGGGTTCTCAGCGAGACTCAGTGCAGAATAATAACCCTGTCACAGTCCAGCATGGAACCTTTAAATTCAGTGCTGGTGACCCCTGGCAGGGCACAAGGGACATTTGCTGCTGGAATTATTCCTTGGATATATTCTGGTATTTATTTCTCCCCATATGCTACAGCATATTTCACCGATATGACATTTATTTGAGGTTGAGGTAACAAATTCTGCAGGAGTATGGGAAGAAAAGGATGAATCATAAAATGAATCACGGAGTGGTTTGGGTAGGAAAGAACCTTCAGGATGATTTATTCCTGTCTCCCTGCCAGGGCAGGGACACCTTCCCCTGTCCCAGGGGGCTCCAGCCTGGCCTTGGGCACTGCCAGGGATCCAGGGGCAGCCACAGCTCCTCTGGGAATTCCATCCCAGCCCCTCCCACCCTCACAGCCAGGAATTCCTTCCCAAAATCCCCTCTGGCAGTGGGAAGCCATTCCCCCTTGCTCTGTAATTCTCTTGTCCCAAACCCCTCCAGCTCTCCTGGAGCCCCTGCAGGCACTGGAAAGGGCAATTTCTTTGAGTGTTCACTCTCTCAGGCTGAGGATTTGCTGACTAATTCCATGAATTGTGGTATATTGGGAATGTCTTTGTTTTAAACAGAGCTGCTGCCTTGCATTTAGCTCCATTCCAAGTCTTTAAAACCAGTTGCTCATTTGTGGTCAGCTTAAATTTCACTGTAACTTCATTAGGCAAAGAAAAAAAAAGCGCGGAATGAGAAATAATTAAAACCCTTGTAATGTGCTGAAGGAGGTGTGGGCGGGGAGTGGAATATCAGTGTTCACTCCTCAATATCAGTATCACTCTTCCAGGTTTCAGATTAACTTTGTTATTGGGTGCAAATGAGAAATTTGTCTTTAATGAATTCATTAGAGGTCCTGAATTCCCCTGTGCTGGTGTGAGTGCAGGGCCTGGCTGTGGGAAACAAGGAGCTCCCACTCCTCAGGTGTTCCCCACTGCCTGCAAACCATCCCAAACCCACGGAAAGCAGCAGCAGCACTAAGAAAATCAGGGTTTTTTTATCCAAAGTACAATCCTGATGGCTGCAGCACCAAAAACAGGACAGCTGCTGTTTTGTTCCTAAAAAACCCAGATGGAGAACATCTCCCAGGTCTGCTCGAAGCATTGCTCCCTTTGGTTTAATCTCGATTTTGCTGATGTTTGTAAAGCATTGCAAGAGGCAGAAGTTCAGCGGCTCCCATCTGAAACAGGACATTTCTCTTCATTCCCAGCTAGGAATATTCCCAACATCCTGGGAATGCAGCCTGAACACCACGGCGGCACATCTGATAACAAATCCCCTTCTCAGGAAAGCTGCCTGCTCTCCTGGTGCTCCAGAAGATTGCATTTCATCTGCAGGAGTGCTGGAAACAGCATTTGGATATTACAGTAAATATCTCTGTGGGTGGAAAACAATCCCAGCAAAATTCTTCCCTCTCTGCAGTCAAGCAGGGACTGGATCCATTCATTTCCTTCGAATTCCTCTGATTTTGTCACGCAGGTTTCTCTGCAGGGAACAGATGAAGTGGTATCCACGAGGCACGTAGGAGAGAAAAGTAATGTATCCATTTTCCGTTTTCATGGATTTATTGCTATTTAAGGACGCTCTCGGGGCGCTGATGAGGTGGGGAGTTGTGGTTTTGCTGGTTAGCAGCCGGGCACGGCAGGGAGGCAGACTTTTATCATTACCCCCATTTTCCTTCTGCATTCACAGATATTTCCTGACACCGACTCATCAGACAGGGAAGATGTCCAGGACTCCAGACATCAAGGTCAGGAAAGCAAGTGATGGAGATGCTGGTCAAGACCTCCTGCCTGAGCTGGATTTGGCCAGGAACGCCCGAAATAAAGCAGTGAAATCTCATGAAACCAGGATAATTTCTACCAGCTCACACCTTGTGGAGCCAAAGTGGGTCCTGCTGATGGGGAAGGGGAGAGGGGAGAGGCAAAGCAAAATGTGGTCACTGCCTTTATGGATCTTTGGGGAAAAAAGCTGGTTCCAAAGTTACCTGAGAGATCCAGCCCTGACCCGACTTTCTCTCACCCCAAAAACCCTTCCCTTGGATGGAGCAGGAGTGGCTCAGTTTTTATTAAAGTGTAGGAAGGGACAGCAGGTCCCAGGGGGCAGCAGGGACTGTTGTGTTGGCAGCTCAAGGAGTTTTGAAAAGCCTGTGATTTAACCCCGGATGAATTCACGTTTTCTGAGTAATCTTCAGAAGCAAAGCTCGTTGCCAAGCAGTGCTCCCAAATTCCAGTCTCCCACAAGCACCAGTGACTGCTGCCCAGTCAGACCCTCCAGGCTGCACCAAGGCAAGGAGCAGAGCCTTGTTTTGGGAGCAAATCTGGAGATTCAGGCAGCCTTGAAAATCCTGGGGGGGAGAGGATCAGGCTCCGTTGCAGAGAAAGGAGCAATTAGCAGAAAATAACTATGGATTTCTACAGCAACACTGCTGATTTCTGGTGTTCAAATCCACGGGTTTAGAAGCTGCTGTGAAGGGAAAGGGAGCTGTGAAAACCTAAAGCTTTTTGCCTGCAGCAAATTTTTCCGGAGGGTACATTATATCCAGGGTTTCTTCCTTCAGATAATTTGTTGGCAAAGCAAACGCAGCTTCAGCAACGTTGGACTTTTGTTCTCAGTAAAATAACTTGGCTGGCGGATCAGCCTTTGACTGTAAGTGCTCCTGTCATCCCAGAGAATATTGGAAATGAAGGGATGCTGGACTCTGCTTGCAGAGTTGGGTCCAAGGGGCAGCTCCAAACCTGAGCAGGGTCTGAGCTCTCAAGGGAAGGCTTGCCTGGGTCACAGCTCAGACCTTTAAATCTTTCTGGGGTTGTCTTGGTTCTCCCCTGGTTGCTCCACGTGCTGGTGCCAGCCAGGGAATTGTATTTCTCTGAATAGTGATGTGCTCTTAGTTGTAGAGCCCAGTCCAGGGGAGTTTTTACTGCCACAAAACCTTTTCCCACTGTTGTTTTTCCCAGGGAAAGGGAAAACTTCTTACCTGAGCTCCAGGTTAGGGAAATGTCCAGTCAGTGACATGGACAAAGCCTGAAAAAGGTGAAACCACCTTCTGTTAACACGAATTGACAGTATTTTTAAGAGGAGGATGGGAAAGAATTATCTATTTTGATGAAGAAATGATAAAAACACCTGGAAAAAGAGAGGAAGTGTTTAATTGTATGTGTAATGTATGGAAATGTGCCTGTCACACCAGAAATCAGGTGGAGGAGAAACTGTACATTCTTTAAACTTGTAGAAATTCTGCTCCTGGAACTTCCCTGATCCACCTGAAAACAGACTGGGCTTGGAGGGGCACAGGAGAGAGCAACACCCACTAAAATTCTGATTCCTGATTCCTGACAGGCTCTGAAATGCATCCCCTGATCCACCACACCCTGATTCGGAAAAGGACTTGAGCTGACAACAATTGAAAACCAAACCCGGTCATTTTGTATTTTGCTCCATAATAGGATTTCTGGAATAGAGGGGCAGGATTAGGAACCTGCTCCCATGTAGTTAAGCTGTAAAAAATCATTTTTGTCAGGACTGAAGGGAAGTTCCTTCCAAATCAACCTTCCAAGTAACTAAAGTCCTCTCCAGCAGAGATTACATTTCCTGAAGATCTTTCTTTCCCAAACTGTCAGGTATCCACAAACTGCTCATATTCAGGTTTTAATTAATAGTACAGCTCAGCTCTTGGAATGGCTGTGTGACAAATTCAACAAACCTATTTAAGGTGAGATCCCCCTTAAAAATTGGCCCAAGTTTCTAATAATTGCTAAGAGCCACTTCCTTTCTGTAAGCAAAGAGAACTATTTTTCTTTCAAACTTTTTCCATCAGTAGATATTGATCACTTAACCAAGCCAGCCTTTCAGCTGTGAGAGGCCTTTGATTAAAATTTCCCTTGGCAGTGCCTTGGATTAGGTATTTTATCATCATCATGAATACTAAACCCCATAATGAAAAAAAAAGAAATGAAATGAGGAGCAGTAACCTGATGGAAGAAGTGGAAGATTGTGTATTAAATGCCAGACACTCTTAGATACTCCTGGCCCACTTTACATATTGTACAGTCAGTTAAAAGAAAATCTCAGGGCTAAAAAAATTCTATTTAATTTAAACATTCTGAGCAGCACCTGTAAACCTTACTGCGTTTGTTGAGAGGCTGCAGATTTTCTGCTGGGTTTTTGTTGTGATTGGAATTCTCTCTCTGCCTCAAAAAAAAAAAAAACCGAGATGGTTTTGAATAGCAAACAACCTGTCCACCACAAAATCTGCTCTGATACAGCTGAAGTGTCAGCCTGCTCCTTGTTTTTACCAGAAAATTCCCCACCACATGGGGAGAGAGCTGATATTCCAGATAAATGCCACTGCAGATGAGTCAGCTGCAGAGGAGGGCGGCGCTGCTCAAGTAACTTTCTGTAGAAAGAAAAAAAATTCTTTCAGGATTCAACAAAAAGGCAGAAGGCAGCACTTTATTGAGCAGGGAGGCAGCGGCGATGATCAGAGCCGATATTTCGGGTGAGGCAGCAGCGATGATCAGACACGACAAAGGAAGATGGGGGTGTTTGTGTTATAACCAGGAGAAAATTGAATCTATTGCCAGTGATCCATTCTGGCCCTGATAAAGTCTATCAGTGGCTGGTTTAACCCTTTTTTATGAGCTTCTTTAATCTGTTCCAGCACGGAACTCTTTGGGGGACAATCCCACTGATGCCACAGTGGGTTTGGTTGTGTGTTCCTCCAAAACAACACCTGTAATTAAGTTAATGATGGAGTGTTGCAGCCACGATCATTCAGAGAAAATGAAAGAGGAAGAGCAGCAGAGCTAAGGCCAGGTGGTTTCAAACCCACCAGATTTAATTCTGATTTATATGTCCCCCCTGGGCAGCAATAAGAAGCCAACAGCTGACTCAGAGTTTCTTGTTAAGCAGGATTTGAGTGTCCAATTCTCATATCTGAGGATAAAACTTTGTTTTAAAGGAAGATGGGATTGGTCAAGGGATGTCAGGAGATGCACAAGCCAGAATTTCCTATTTAATTCCACTGTAAGGTGAGCTTTAATTAGAGTTGTGTCTGCGGAATGGCTGTGGCTGGGGTCAGGGTGTTTTTGAACCCCACTCTCACCAGAATTACTCTCAGTGGGTTTTCAGGATAGATGGATGGAGGGCTGTGCTGGCAGAATTACACCCCTGAAAGGTTAAACCTGTCAGAATGCTCTGAAACACGGAGCATTAACTCTGCCCTTTCTCGAGGGAAATATTTATTGGCCCCTGCAACAGCAGCCGGCCCAGGGTGCTCCCAGATTCCTGCAGAAGTTGTGGAAGCAGCAACTACTGCAGGAGCAGAAGCTGCCCAGATTTCCATTTGTTCCTCTCCCCGTTTCAGCTCCCAGCTTACAACGTCTTGACAATAGCCCGGCCACAAACAAGCTGCCTGCTCATCCAGCGTGAAATGATTTTTTGGATTTGTGTCCATTATCTGAGGCAGAAAAGGCCCCGCTCTCCCAGCTTCCAGTAACTCCAGGAGGATTGGGAAAGGAAGCTGGGTCTGGCTTTGTTCTGCTAACTCTGTGGAGTTCTCCAGGATGTTTGTTGGCCTCGTTTTCTTGCAGCTAATCTTGGGTGTCGTGGTCTCACTTGAAGGATCAGATAAAAGGGTTTAGTGGTTTAGAACTCGTTAACGACTGACCTGGGTTGTGATTCCTTAGCAGGAAAAGCAGAGGTGCTGTAGGAAACACGATTTGCAGAGCTCAACATTCCTTGAGGCAGCAGAAGATGCAATTCCTGCAGCCACATTCCCGCTGAAGACACAACGGGCAGGAATTTCCATGTTTTCCCAAGCTTATCCCTGAATGGATGAGGTCGGAAGGGACCACTGGTGGTTTGTAGTCCAACCCCTCTGCTCAAGATAACATCTTTTAAAATCTTCTAAAATCTTTTCCCTTTGACTTCGGTCTCTGCTCCATGAGATCCTTCAAACCCAGCCCCGCTCCCAGTTCTGCTGCACTGATGGAAATTCGTTGACTGCAGTGGAGTTGGGATAACGATGCTGTTGTAGAAGAAGAACTAAATCAAGGCATCAGCGATGAAACCGAACAAATAAACTTTGGTGTGAAAGTCCACTTCAGCCAGGGGTTGTGCAAACATTCTCACGAAAAGCAAAGCATGAAGGGAACAAGGAAAATAAACTCTCTAGCAGTTCTCCCAGCAGTTTCAGGCACCGGGTCCTGTGATTCCACGAACGACAGAGAACCAAAAATATTTACTAATCTCGATTTGAAGTATTTAATTAACTTCAGCTGTGATTTAAAGAGGACATGCTGGCATGTAATGTCTCATGGAGAGAAAATCTACTTTTTATCTCACCAGCAGGTGTTTTATTTTATTTCCATGAATCCCGTGTCAGCAGCACGAAGGCATTGCTGATCCATAGGAATTCCCAGGAGGAGTTGGTGACACAAACAGCGGGAGCCTGGGCAGCAGCAGGGGCAGGGGAGCAGATGCTCTTCCCATGTTCCACTGGTGGCTCTGATGACAAGACTTTGGCATCCTGGGACACTCACAGGAGCCAAGAGACCATGGGCAAACTTCACTGTTTCTATTTCTGTGATCTGTAGTTTTTTGGGGCTTTTTTAAAAACAATTTAATGCTCCTTTTTCTGATGGAGCAAAGCTTTGTTCTTTTGTGGTCAAACTTTCCTTGTTGGTTTTCTGGAACTTTTTCTATCCACGTCCTTTGCATTTATTGATCTTTGAGTCCTCAAATCTCCCGCTTTGTCCATAGAGGGTTCAAATTCTTGGTTTTGAAAGAAAACAACCCCGATTTTCCACCAAGAGCTGTGAGAGCTTGTCCATGGCCTGCCCAAGTGCCAGCTCATGCCAGGGAACAGCCCAGAAACACAAAACGCGTTTTCTAGGATCCTCCTAAAAACCGTATCCGAAACTGGAGGTTGGGATAAATAAATCCAGAGTTTCCTCATCAATCTCTCTTTGTTTGTGCTGTTCTAGGAGGTGTGAGGAGCTGCTGGCAGAGCCTGGAGGCTGCAAAGGCTCCGAGTGCCTGCAAAGGAGGCACAGAGTGGAATTCACAGGTCTGGAATAAAACCCTGAGCTGGTGGCAAGGAGAGCATTTCATAAACGAGTCAGTCACAGCTCAGAGACCTCCAAGGAGCTAAACATTGGCATTTACACTTCCACATCTACGCAAATCAGGAAAGGATTCTTTTTTCTTTATTATTAGTTCTTCTACTGAGCGTGTGACGTATTCCACTCTTTAATGTCTGCATTTCTCAAGTTCAAAATGAGTGAAAAAAAATCTCTTTTCTGGCTGGTGCATTATGGCACCCCTTGGATGTGACACACAAACCTGATTCTTACTGGGCTGAGTCTCAGGCGGAAGGGATCTCGTGAAATTTGCTAAAATAAATCAGGAATCTTCAGAGTTGCTGGAAAAGCAACCCTGCTTAAGGAAACAAAAGAAATACAGAGTTTAGCAGGAAAAAAAAGGGCCAAATTCTAATGAACCTGGATTTATTGAAATGTATGCAATTGATTTCAGTGGCAGCAGCAGTTGGCTCAGAATAGACCTGATTAATTAACAATAATGATATTTTGGCAAACTCCTCCAAAGTCCCAGAGGAGCAGTCCATGCAATTACTGCTGCAAAATCATCATAAATATTTGGCTGCATTTGTTCTGCGAAATAAAAGGAGAGTTAATGGATTGGAGGAGTCCTTTCTGCAGAAGAGGGACGTGATGAAGCAGCAGAGTGCCACGGACAGAGTGTGACATCACAGAGGTCCATGGCAGAATTCCACCCATTTCTGCAGGATGAGGTTTCACTTTTGAGTTTTCACTTTGTGAGGGTGGGAACTTTGGCACCTGATCTGCAACCACATCTGTTCCAGCTTGTCCAGACCTTTAGCTGGAAGCACCTTCTGCCTTGTGAACTGGATCCACAAATCCCTCCTGCCCTGGTTCTGATTGAAATTCTGTGAGTGCCTCAGCTTGCAGCCTGGAGAAACGACAAAATAAAAGGGAAAACAAACCTGAGTAATGGAATTGAAGTGATGGAAGAGGGGAAAACTTCTGGGAATTTTAAGGAAGTTTTTGGTTTCTTTTTTTTCAACAGACTGCTAAGGGTTAGTTGCTGGCACTACTGATCACAGGCGGAAAAAAATAAATTATTACCAGACTTCTTAATAATATAAACCATTTCTAGGCTTGGAATGCTATACCATATATGCTGTACCATATAATAAAACCTCTCAATCTCCTGCTTCAGCTCAGTTCACTGTCCAGCACAAATTATACCCAAACACGCTGGGACAGGCAGCAGAGGAGAAGAGAAAGGGGAGCAGAGCGATGCTATAAAAAATTTTACAACAAACTAATCACTTGTGACTGCAAGGCAAGCGAGGGTGTTAATTACCCCCAGTATTGGCTTTTGACCTCTGTTATGGGGAAGATTGCAATAAACCCTGCTCTGACCTCGCTGTCTTTGAAGAGGAAAAGCTTTTAGAGGCTGATTCTTCAGCTGCAAAACTTTCTGAGTGCTTCACGCATCAGCATATCCTCACTGGTATCCACCGGGGTAAAGGACGTTGATTAACTGATTAAATCTTGCTAACAGTGCTCTGAGACTTCACAAAAATGCGTATCGAAGAGGAGAACTTCATCAAAATCATCCTGGATACCACATTTAATCTGTTCAATCTGCCCAGGACCGATGAAGGCTTCCCAACAAATCCTGCAGGGACAGTGGGGGTTTGGTATTTGGCATTTTTCCAGTCCAGCCATCCCTCAGCATTTACCCTGGTGTGTATGTGCTCGTCATGGTGACACGTCCTGCTCCTGGAGCCTAAAATGAGCAAGATCCTATGAGCAGTGGGAGCTGAGCGTGATTGGGGAGAGGATTGGAGGTGTTCCAGCCACGCTAATAATACTTTTTTGCTTGGAGACAATAACAATGCAGTTCGGTTCGTTTTTTCCTTGGCACATCCAGTGTGCCACAACGATGGCCGTAAGCGATTTTACGAGGGCTTAATGCACGCGCTGGGGTTCTGCAGAGCAGCTGTCAGGGTTAAATGCAGGACAAATCAGATGCTTGATCAAAATGTGAAGGCACGAGGAGCCCGTCTGCAGACCAGGCACGGCTATTTTTAATTCCCTCTGCCACCAGATGGGCTTTTTTTTGAGTTATTGGGTGCTCCTCAGAACAGTTTGGGCCTCACGCAATCTGTAGTGACTTCGTGAACACACAATTTGTAGTGGCTTCTACAAGTGCTTGGCCTGGCTCCTCGTTTTTTAGGTAGGGATCAATCAAGACTTAGAAAGTGAAGGGAAATCCGGAAAGTTTGTTGTTATGCACAATCATGTATTTGTCCTTGCATGTTAGGTAGTTTAAGTCAAGTTCATTAATGATTAGTTATTTTGCTGACCTGTTAATTAAGAGTTGAAGGTTGCCTAATTAAAAGTTTTTGCGTGTACCCCAATTGAAACAAGTTAATCCAAGTTAAAAGCCAGCTTTTCCAAAATGCCCCTGTTGTGCCCCTGTCTGACATTGTTGTTCTCCAGTTTTGCCATTTTTACCAGACATTTATGATATCTTGTTGCTGTGTGTTCATTAAAGTGTTTTATAAGGTTATTTGTTGGATGTTTTGTGGTTTTAAATCATCTACTATATAACATTATTACTCCTCATTTTTTATTATTTTTGTCAAACATCTATAGTGTTATTAAGTAATATCTTATTGACATTTGTCAGGTTGGGTGGAGGTTGGGCCTGATGAGGATATTTGGGCTCGTTTTACCTGTCCTGACCCTCGGGACACATCAGGAATAGTTCAGAAGGAGATGGAGCAGCCCTGGAAGTGCCCAAGGCCAGGCTGGACCAGGCTTGGAGCAACCTGGGATGGTGGAATTCCTAGGATTGCCTGCCCGTGGAATGAGATGATCCTCAAGTTCCCTTCCAACCCAAACCATTCCATGATTCTAAATATTTAAAGATGCAAAATCACTGATTTTGGAAGTTAAACACCTGGATATGGATGCAGTTTCTGCGTCCCTTTGTGTGCCTGGATTTTTATCCTCCAGTTAATTCCTGGAAGTGAATAAACCACTTCACAGCTTGAGGTTATTTGAAAACTTTTAAGTTACCTGTCCTGACCCTCGGGATACATCAGGAATAGTTCAGAAGGAGATGGAGCAGCCCTGGAAGTGCCCAAGGCCAGGCTGGACCAGTTAATTCCTGGACGTGAATAAACCACTTCACAGCTTGAGGTTATTTGAAAACTGCCAAGTGGGGTTTTGTCATACTTAATTTAAACTTGACCAAAACATATGCAGGCTCAAGAGATAGGATGTTAGAAGGAAGTTGAAGGTGAAAACATCTGTTGTTCAGTAATTTTTCTTCCTGTGTCTCTAACGTGTAAAATTTTCTCCCTGCTCCTAAATAAATAGGGGAGACAATTTCCATTAGAAGTGGATGAGCTGGAAGGGTGAGTAGAGGGTTTTCTACTCTGAAATCTAAATTCTTTAGTCTTCAAAATCACTGCCCAAGTGCTCAGTTGTCTCACCTCCATGACCATATTATCTTCTAAACTTAAAATAAAACTTTATTATTAATGGGCAATGTAATGATTTTCCTCTAGCAAACCTCCCCAGGACTTCATCTCTGTTCTGAGCAAGACAGTAATATTTACTCTCACCAAAACAAAATCTCCTCAAGAGTTTTGACATTTCTTCTGACCATTAATTAAGCTTGAAAAGCACTTACCAGCACTACTATTAGCACTTCATGCCTGGCTAAACCTACAGAGAAGGAAGTGAAGAGAGCAGTTTGATCTATTGTGAAATAGATGTGCAGTGAGATTATACAGAAACATGAATACAGCCAAAAAAAAATCCCAGAAAATTTATTTTTCTGCTTTGATCAAGAACTAGAGGCTTCTGGTAAATACTGAGAATATATTTTGCATTTGTTATATATTCAAAATGCACCACAGCATCCCTCCAGTTATTCCTTTTTCCATTGAAATAATTACTGGAGCAGGACTTCAGCATCTCATATAAACAGCATTAGCACTCACGCTTCTTTTTTGGGATACTGAGGGATTTTTTGCCCTCTTTTCTTTGTTTTCTCTGTTGCCCCTTTCTCCCAGGAATGCCCTTTCTGTTTGATGTGCTCCGTTCATTCCCACGAAGAGTTTGGGTTCTGAGAATCTGACATTTTCCAACAGAAACCCATTCCATGAGAAAATCTCCAGGCCAGTCCTTTCTCTAACTACAGCCAGTTTGCCTCCCATGGGCCCAGATCCAGCAGCAATCACACAAATATCAACAAAACTTCACGAGCTCTTCCAGCCCAGCCCACTCCTGTAGCCAAGATTTATATAAAATTTAATATAGAGAGACATTTCCACCTTTCTCTGGGGTGCTACAGTGCTGTCCCTCTGTGGCCACCAACTACTGCCTGATGGATTTAAATCTAAAATTTGATTTGAAATTAAATTTCAAATGAAATTTCGAATTTAATTTCAAATCAAATTTCAAATTTAATCTAAAAACGCGTTTATTTTTAATATAAAGCTCTCTCCCAGTGGATACAGGTATAAAGAAACCACTCTGCAAACATAACATGGAAAAGGTGTTATTTATTTTACTGACTTTCTCCCCCTGCTCCCAGATTTAAGCTCATTTGATGGCTTTGAGGAAAGATAAGGAATTGAGGACTGTCGGTGTCTTCGGCTCATTACAAACGACCAAAAGGACAGCAAAAATGCTTTATGAAGGAAATATTTAAAATAATTGGGATGAATTCCAAATGGATACTTGTGGCACAACTGCTGACTTTATTGGAAACAGTTTGTTTGACAGCTTGCATTGATTCTTGAGTGTCCTGGAACATTTTTGTTTTCTCATTGTGAGTGTGCAGTGCAGCAAAACCACTCTGCAGTTTGCTCTTCCCCAGCAGACATCCCTACTGCAGGGAGAAAACGGGGAAAAAAGGCAGAAATTCCCAGCAGTTCAGAGCAAATGCCTTCCTCTGTATTTGCAAAACAAAAGCATTGCCTAGAAATCTTCAGCCCAAGGTTCTGAGAATGAAAAATTATGTATTATGCATACAAAAGCCTGCCAAAATGACAGCAGCTCTTGTTAAATTTCTTTTGTCAGGGAGAAAAAAATTGTCTAAATTGCCTCACTATTTTATTAGGGAATGAAAAACAAATATCAAAGTGGTATTTCTTTTCGAGTTGTATTGTAAATGGAGTTAAATACATTGAAAAGACGAACGTGGTTTGATTGATGTGTATTATATCTCCCTATTTCTCCATATTTCCCCATTCACATCACATTTTGTTCTTCTGATTCTGACCTGGGGTCTTTTCTTAATGCCCAATATTTTTGTAGGGAAAAGCCACCCTCCTTCCCAAGCTGTCATCTGCAAATCCAAAAGGAGAATGTCCCCTTCTGAGGAACCTGAGGATCACCACAGACCTCTCCATCTGGGCTGCAGTGCAAATATTCAGGTGTGAAGCAGACTCGAAGCATTTGAAATTCTCAGAAAAAACCCAAGTGTAAGGACTTTGCTGGACAAAGCCAGCTTAGGTATAGCCAGAATTTTAGCAAAGACTGGGCTGACCACACGCTCCTGTACTAAAAATATGTGGGAGCCCTGAGAGCAGAGAATATTTCCCTGTTTTGAAGGGTTCTGCCCCCCTGGACAACGCTGTCTTTGACCTTTATCCATGGAGAAAATGCCAACTCTTTGGGAAGAACTGGAATCTACTCCCTTTCCTTCCTTCCTTTCCTTCCTTTTCCTTCCTTCCTTTCCTTCCTTCCTTTCCTTCCTTTTCCTTCCTTCCTTTTCCTTCCTTCCTTTCCTTCCTTTCCTTCCATCCTTTCCTTCCTTTTCCTTCCTTCCTTTCCTTCCATCCTTTCCTTCCTTTCCTTCCTTCCTTTCCTTCCATCCTTTTCTTCCTTCCCTTCCTTCCAACCATCCCCACAAGTCACGGCAGGTCAGGGTAAAACCAGGCTCTTTTCCTCCCCAGCATCCTTTCCTTCCTTTGAGGAATTTCCGTGCGTGCACCAGAGAGGATTTATCTGTAAATGGCAGAGAGGTTTGATAACCATGAGAAATGAAAGCTGAAAATTATTTACTCTGTCTAAAGACAAGCACGACCCCCTAATTAGGGTTAAAAATATTTTTTAACAGCACGCGGATGGCAGATGGACGAGAAAGTTTTCTTCTTTTTAAAATCCCAAAGGCCAAGCAATATTCTGCAAAATAAAGTCGTTGTTTTGCCATGTTATTGTGAAGAAAGTACCTGGTGCAATGATGATTTTCCAAGCAATTTTTGGACATCACTCTGTTTTCACAATGCAAAATTCCACATACATTGAGTGGGAGCTGGATGAGTCACCCGATATTTGCCGTGGTTTTAATGCCGTGTTATTTTAATGTCTAAGGGAAAGCATAAATCAGAAGTTTTCGGATCACAGGCACATTTCTGGAGCGATGCTGCACACCCTCGGAGGTGAAGGAGCTGAGAGTTACAGCTGAATTATTTTCCCTGAGTGCCTGTGCAAAGCCAGGACTGCTCTGGATCCAGCCAAGGGAGTGGGAGAAGGAGTAAAATTAATATAGCTCATAGGAACCCCTGGATTTTAGATGTGAATTTCTCTCTTAACGTACTACAGTGACTTTTTGGGCAAATTTTCTTTTTAATATAAATAATAACAATGATAATAAAATCAAGCAGTTTGCACTGAGGTCTTATTTTCCCACAAGAAGTCCTGAGAAGCTGAACGGGGAATGTTCTCCAGAAGAAAAACAACTTCTGCCCAGCCAAGCAAATCTGTCCTGCTGCAAAAAGGTGCAACTCCAGCGACTTGAGCAGAGCTCTGTGACCGACAAAAACGGCCAGAATTGATGCAAGAGGCAAAAATGTTGCTCTGGCTCACGTAAAGAACCAGCACATTCTGTCCCGGCGTGGTTATGTGGCCCCTGCTGAGCTGAAATTCCCCTGGATAATTTCTTTATGTCTTGGAATTCAACCTCCAGCCAGCCCAAGGCTTTATGTGCTGCTTAAATTCGACGGAAAAATCGGTTTGGGGGTCTTGGTGGTGTCCTGTGCTCTGTGCTTGGCCATGTGCACAGCAAATTTCTGAAGTTATTTTTGAAAGCTCTTGAAGGCTGACGACTCCTTGAGTTTGGGGTCAAGCTGGAGACTGAAGAGGGGACACAGATATTTTCTGATTTATTTTAGCATCCTCTGCATGATGTAGCCCTGGGCTGTGTCCACCTCTTCCCACCTCCCTTGGCACCAGTTCACTCTGGCCAATATATGGGAATTTGTAGTTTCTCCCCCTGTTTTTGTTTCCCATGCAGAGAAGACGTTTTTATACCATATTTTGAACAGGTTTTGTCACTATTTTTCTTTTTTTTTTGCTATTAACAATTTCTTAGACATATTTGGCTCTGGTTTGTCAGCTGTATTTTGCTCTAATACAACTTTATTTCTGCTGGGAGTTCTTGATTTTCAACGCATCTCACATCTATGGTCTTTTGTCACATTAGTAGAGAAAATTTGTTTCACTGAGTTACCTCAATAATTCCACTCCTGACAGCTGATAATTTACATTTTTGCTGAAGGAACTGAAACTTCTATGGCAGTTGGAAGTAAAATCAGACTGTCTGAGAGCTGGAACAATCCAGGGCTAAACTGAGATTTCTGGATAAATCAAAGTTCAGGCTTGTCCACGAGTCCTCGACTTGGATGTGCCAAGGTGTGGGAGGGTTTGTGATCAAATAATTCGGGAAAACAGGTTTGGATTTAAACCATATTTCAATGCACTCCCTGTGGTTAATTACTGGCTGTAGTCCCCCTCACTTTTAATTTAAGTTTTAAGTGACCATTGTTCTCATTTTTAGATGCATGTGGGCACCTAATTCCTGTTGGTTTGGAGCATCCAAAAACTGAGCATTTTTGGAACCACCATGACAGGGCTTGGAGCAGCCTGGACTGGTGGGAGGTGTCCCTGCCCAAGGCACTGGGTGGGCTGGAAGGTCCCTTTTCCCCCAGCCACTTTATAATTTTAGAACTCAGTGATTCTATGAGAAATTCTGACTATATTCTGCATTAATACCCAACCCCTCCCCTTTATTTTACGGTATTTCAATGTCAAGTGGCAGAGTAGAAGCCAGACAAGAAACTGGAGATTGTGCTGGAAGCACTTAGGGGAAAAATTCCTTCCCTGAGGGCATCCTGGACTGTGTAGGGGATATTCCTGGTTTATTTTACGGGATAAATCCATCCCAAATCCCTGTGCTCACAGAAGGGCTCCTTTAATGGAGGGTGGAATCAGCCATTACCCTCTGATCTCCCAATGCATAAAGGCTTCCCCTGAATGAACGATGTGCTTTAATTGGCTTTAAATTAACAGAAGAAAAGCTCATTTATTGCAGTCACATCAGCGGAAGAGTTACAAGAAATGAGCTATGTAACTGGGACAGAAAACAAATGAAAAGCTAATCTTATTTCTGTGGAAGACCTCAGGTCATGGTGAGCTGCTTTAAAAAACATGATTTGTGTAAAAATCTGGATTTTTGTTAATGAGATACTGCTGGTAGTATTTGAGTGAGTGTGAATTGGGCTGGTTCTAATTTTTTTTCATGAATCTGTGCAGCCGAGGATGGGAAACCTTCCCTGCCTGCCCAGCTCAGAGCTTGGGCTTCTCCTCAGCCATGGCTGATCCAAATTTCCTCCCTTTGTTCTCCCCTCTCTCACATCCAGCTCACAAGCTGATCAAGAGGGTTTCTAGACAGATCTAATTGTGAAATTTAGAGATTCCTGGGGTTGAAAATTGAATTTCTCCTGCTCAGGCTGCAGAGATGCCCACTCTGAAGCATTAGTGGAGAACAAAATCTGCTCAGTCATCAGCCCAGGACTTTCTGTTCCTCCTCTTAACTGCATAAACTCTGTTTGGTACAAGTCTGAAGAAATGCTGAGGAGCTTCTCATCTGATTTGACTTGAAAATGCCATTAATTATTCTGAAAGGGCCACCAATTACTGTCCTGAGGGTTGGATGGGGATAAATCAAAGCCTGGGGTTACTCCTGCTGCAACAATGATAGCAACAAAACAGACATCTGCTGGTTTTCACTGGAATAACTTTAAAATTCAGGAAACTTTCCAAGGCATCAAGAATTCCTTACCCGTATTACCTCACAAATGGTAAGAATTAGATTTTTTAGAAAGAACCTTTTCCCGTAAAGTACAAGTGGCAGAGAATCAGATTAAATTAAAAATGATTAAGGTTAGGGGATCAATTGGATTCTTATTTGAACTGCAGATATCTGGGGCAGGACTAACACCACTGAAATTACTGATATTTAGGAGGTAAGAATTGTTTTCGATTGAAACCTTTAAAAAAAAAAATAATTAAAAATCCCCAAACCCAAGCCTAAAAGGAAATCCTGGTGACACAAACATTCAGCTGGCCCCAGGATAACTGAGAATCTAAAAGTGAGCAAAGGAAATCAGGTGCCAAAGTGAAACCTAAAGCACTTTCCATCTTTTGACCCCCACTTACGCCCAACCCCAAAGTAGAGCACTGATAAACCAAAACTTTTTTATTAATTCCCACTGACCAAGGGAAGGGAAATAACCTCTCCCAAGGAGTTCTGTGGGTGTAACACAAACTTATTATTGCACTTAGACTTGGCCTTTCTGTCTGCTGTCCCCTTTTTTGGTGGACAAATTAAATTAAATTTAAATTAGGCACCTTTAAGAGAGGAAATGTAATTTAAAAGGGTGGCTGCTGTCGGTGGTACCTGGGCTCCCTCTCCTGGCTCTCCCTGCTTCGCAGCTTTTCCTGCTGATTCCCAGACCTCTCCCTGAGCAGTTTAATTCCCCACCACTGCAGAACTGGGATTAAATATTACAAATTGGGCAGATTTGGGGGGAGCAGCAACAGAGGTCTGCTGAAGAAATTCCCTCCTGCCAGCAGCCACCCACAGGTTTTTTACCTAATCATTGTTTGTTAAAGTTTAACTTCTCTCTGCTATATAAAGAGTCAAGAAACAGCAGCCAGAAGATTTTTTTTTTCTAAAACATCCCTTTGCTTTGTAGGATGGAAGGAATCCTCTAGAAATAAATGTTTGCCATCACATTCCTGTCCTGCTGCAGCTGCCTTGCTAACTCTCTACACCCTCTATTAATTTGCACAGCACTTACTCCCAAAAATCCATAACTGGGATATCTCCCCCTTTTCCAGAGCATAAACCACTGGCTCATGTTTTTTGTCATTTTTACAAAGACATCCTGGTTGCACACAAAAATCCAGGTGTTAAATGTTAAATGTACAAGTGTATTTTGTGTTATTTTAGACAAAAAAACCTTCCCCCAAAGCTATGAATTTGCTGAATTGCTCCACGTTTCTCCTCTTCACATTCCAATTTAAAAAGTCCCCAAAAACGTGAGGCATTCTGCTCTAAAAATAAGGCACATTCCTATTCCCCTCGGTCCCCTCTACCCCCTGAGCTAATTGGCTGATGTTTTACTGTCCTGAGGTTTTATTAATGAACAATATTTCTTTCAAAGCTAATTAGAATCTCCAGGCACTTTGCAGTGGAGGTGTCAGGTGCAAAGGCAGGGAGCAGGTGAGCAGGCAGCCTAAAAATTGTCATTATTTTGTCGGGAAGGAGCAGTAAGGGGCAGTAAACCCAACATTAGAGACTCATAAATACAAAACACTTAAGGAATTTGCCAGCTATGTTGAGCCACCATAAATAATTCACCGATGCTGCTTTAAAAACCTTATTTTAAGGGTATTATTGTGCAAAAGACACTTAGATGCTGTTCTCAGGGTCTTGCTGCTCTGCTGGGGCAGAAGGATCACAAGACTTGGATTCTTCCAGTTTTATTTAATGAACAAAGAATTATTGACATTTGTGCCCATACATCACAAAATTGACGGTGCTTTTTTTGAATATTCTGTTTTGAATATTTTTTGAAATTTTGTGAGGGTTTGTCTAAATGCAAATGAATTGTACTGAAAGAAAACACAACACTTTTAGTCATTAAGTCTGTGTTAATTGACTCACAATTAACCTGCCAGAAATATCATAAATGTCAGTGTCATGTTGGAAAATATACACCTTGTAGCTTTAATTAATTGTGCAGTCACAGTTTTTATAACAATTTTAGTTTTGTGCTCATCACAATGAGACCTGGATCATCACCCAGAATTATTAAACCTAAAAAATTCCCCCTGTAACAGCAATTAACATTTTAAATATTTAGACTTTCCAAAGGTGACCTTGGAAATGGAGCCTCTGGGATGTGCTCCTGGAACTTCCATCATTCTTCAAGGAAGGTGTAAAACAAAGCAACACTCCAGCTGTTCCTGTGTGCCTGCAAATCACAGATATTATTCCATTAGGCTTATTTGAACACTGAGTTAATTTTAATTAGGCTCCTGTGCCTAACTGCTCAGGAAAACACCTCCTAGTAACAAATGTTGCTCCTTGCTACTTTAAAGAAGCTGAATCATAGCCCATGCTGCATTCTATAAATGCCTGTGTTATAGCTCATTAGGCTGATATTTTTAAGTTGTTTTAAATGATGTGGTTCTCCCTTTAAAGCTGAGCAGAATGAAGTATTTGCTTTAAAAGGGAAAATTAAGTCATGGAAAATAATAATTTATTACTCTCGCTCTGACAGGCAAGACATCAATTTGATGTTGTTCAGCATCTACAGCCACGGTGCTCAAAGCTGCCTTCTCCTCCCAAAACAACAAATGAGTTTTGATTTCTCTTCATTAAATGCATCATTAATTCCTCCTCCCGGTTTCTGTTTGTTTTCCCTTCCTGCTCTCTGGTGCCCGAGTTGGAGGATGTGAGGGTTTCCCCCTGTGGCTTTGCAGCTTCAGGGAATTTCTGTTCCAAATTCAATATTCGACCCCAAAATTCAATATCATTCCCCAATTCATGCCCAGCAAATACTGGAGTTGCAAATACTCAACTGTGGAAATAACCACAGGTTGAGTGCTGGGTGTATTGTGTCCCCTACTCATAAGGACATTACAGTTGAAAACTTTTGACTAATTTTTTTTTATTGTAAAAATCCAAATCGAACCAGCACACTTGGTTTTCTCTGGGATTTTTTGAATCCCCCTGGCCTGATGTGTAGGTGGAGGGAATCACAGTTTCTTTTGGAGTCGAGGTGTGCTGTGACTGAACCAGACATTTTTGAAAGGCATCAGATTTGAACATCATATTTGGGGAACTGAAGGAGGCCCAGTTGAGGAGGAGATGAGAAGGTCAATGAGGGGCAACAGACAAAACTTCATGGCTTTAAATGGGAGCTTTCACTGTTTGAGAGGAACATCTGGAGAGTTTTATGCAATAAGAAGTTTTGAGACATGATATTTTACACCCAGGGCTGAGGTTCCACCCAGCTGCATCATGCAAGGACAAGCAGTGTCTGGAGGGGGTTCAGGAGAGTCCCCAGCTGTCACCTCAGCTGCGGGGATTTTTCTTTATCCGTCCCGGACTCCTCTGTGTGTTCTGACCCTGGAACACGCCTTCGCTTTTGCTTCCCTCTCAGATTGCTCCAAGGCTGCCCTCATTCCCTCTAATGACTTTAAATCACTGGGTTTGATGTCTAGTTTATCTTCCCAAAATGTAATACACCTGACTGCATCGAACTCCCTCCTCAATCCCCTTGGCTTCTCCGATCACTGGAGTCAGATAAACTCTCCCCGGGAGCCTTTGATGTGGGATGCGGGGCAGATGAATGCCATGAGAGATCCATCATGCTTTCCATGGAGTCAGAAAGGTATTGCTGCTAAAGATTAGGGAGGATGGAGGTCAGTCCAAATCACAGCATTGCTCGCTTTATAAGCCCGTTTTATCCTGTCATCTGGTGTTTTGTGTTCCGGGTGTTTCGGAGGAGCCCGGAGCATCCATCAACTCCTCGTCCTACAGCCCCTCGGCACACTGGAGTTCAGGCAGCTCTTGATTCATTAAATGCCTCCAAAGTCAAGCCATTTCTCCTTTCCACAGTATTTTATTGTCTCTGTTTTCCCTAAAAAACCTTCAGCACAACCCTGAGTTCTGCTCACTTTAAGAGCTGGTGCCTCACAACGGGATCCTGAATAAAGAAATCCCTAGGCAGCGAAACCCCTCTATTGAAATACTATTAAAAAGAAAAAAAAGAAAAACCCCAAAACACGATTTCAAGGCCCAGAAGATTATTGTTGATTATTTCTCAGACTCAACAGTGAGCTTTCCAAGCCCAAAACCTTATTTCTATAATGCAGGCCTCAAAAGCAGGGAGAAGAGCATCACTTTTAAATCCCCAAAACCCACATTTGGGAGACCAAAGCGTTGATTTGAGGTCCAAACCCACTCTCCGGGACTACAAAACCACACTTGTAAGCTCCAAGGCTTACGATTTGAAAGCTCAAAGCCTCCTTTAAGCGGCCCTGAGCATCATTTTGCAAAAGCCTGACCTGGAATATCAGTGGGACTGTGATGTCACAGAGAGGCTGCGTGTGACACCGGGGGACAAAAGGGGCTGCAGGGAGGTGGGTTCTGCACCCTGGAGAGAGCCCAGGGGGTGAAGGTCCTCACACGGACCCCACATGTCCTCCTTCCCAGGACATGGCTGCTGCCAGCGCTGGGAGCCCGACCCCGACGGATTTTTGGGATGGGATGCAGGCCCTGTTCATGATGCCCAGCCTCAACCCCCCAAGTACGGGCAGGAGCGTTTCCAGAGAGGGGACAAGACTCAGCACGGACCCGTGTGGGGCTGGGGGCAGCAGTGGCACACACACACAGCCCCGGGGTGCTGGAAGGCTGGGAGCCAGCAGAAAGCACAGCGTAACCTGGTTTTTCCTTGTTTTCCAGAGCGAGAGGCTGTCTGGAATGCAGTGGCTGGCTACATCCAACAACAGCTGATTCTGCACAAGGTGGGACAGCAGCCTGGGACAGCAGCCTGGGACAGCAGCCTGGGACAACGCCCTGGGACAGCGCCCGTGTCCTCCTTTGCCCACCCAGAGCAGCGAGGAGTTCCCACAGCCCTGGAGCATGGCCTGCAGTTCCTCTTGCCCTCCTCAGAATGCAGGAAATGCACCCCAAAATCCCCTGCTGGGGGACAAACGGAGCTCGAGCAAGGGGGGTGTTACCCCTGGGAGGAGGCTTTGTGCCACAGGGCTGATCCCAGTCCCTGGAAACCCGGGGTGCCCTCGAGCTGCCTCTGCCCTGACTCCAGCACGGATTTTTTTGGTCGGAGAAGGGAAAGGAGAGGCCCCAGCATCTCCTCCCCAGGGCTCTCCCCACTGTCCTGACTTCTGCACGGTGGGAGGTTCCATCCAAAGGCACCACCCCTTGATGGAACCATGCTCAGCTCTTCCCCCTGTCCAATTCTCACCCTTTGGGCCTTTCCCTTCTGCTCCAGGGGATCCGAATTCCCACCCTTGGGTCCTTTGATGTGGTCCACACGGAGACCGTGGTGAGGAACAAGCCCGTGATCGTGCAGAGGCCGGTGTTCCACCTGGCCAGGAATCTTAGAGGAGTCCAGAACCTGGAAAAGAAGGACAACATGGCTGGTAAGACAGAGGATTTAACCCTGCAGGCCCAGGGCGGAGGGCAGTGTGACACCACATTTCTAAAAGCATCTCCTGGGAAACGCCTTTGGCCGAGCCCTGGGGAGGTGCCTCCGTCCCTCTCCTGTGGTTTTCCAGGGGGTAAGAAGCTGGAGACTCTGAAATATTCCGACGTGGCCGTGGAGGCCCGCGTGTCCCGGAGGCAGGCGGAGTGCTGCATCCTCAGCACCACGTCCCTGCTCTACCACTGCCTGGAGAAGGGCGCCAGCGTCGCCTTCATCCTGAGCGACGTGGGGGTGCTCCTCATCGAAGGCAGCAGAGCCAAAATGAGGTTCTACCCGGAATTCCTGGAGAAAGTGATGAAGGAGAGGATCCGGGACAGGGTTACGCTCAAGGTGAGCCTTTTCTTTCCCCCCTGCTTGGGCAGACCCGCAGTGGTTCCCCAGCGCTGCTGGCACGTGGACACCTGCAGCATTCCCACCGGGCAAGGACTGGGCGTGCAGGATGGAGAAATGCAGAGACGTTCATGGCACAGCTTGGGTTACCCAAATACCAGTGCACAGCCAGGACAGAACCTCACAGAAACAGGGAGATCAAACCCCAGGATTTCACCTGGAGCATTCCCTGGATATCACCTGTTATGGGAAGGTGGAAATAATCCCAGATAAGGCCACTGACCACAATCTTCCCGGGCCGTTGCTCAAGAAGGTCACTGACCCAAAATCCTCTTTTCCAGCCCATCTCAGGTGCCCTGGAAGTGTTTCCATGGTTACCAGCGGGCCTGGGGAAGATGCTTTTGTACCTTCAGGCCTGCTCTCCTACAGCCCCCATGGTGGAACCCTACAGACACCGGCACGTGGCCAGGGGCTCCGGCCAGGCAGGAGCATGATTCCACCAGCTCTACCTGCCCTGAACTCCTCCACTCCTGAGTGCCTTGGCCACGCTGAGGATGTGCTGGCACCTTCACCTTTCTCTGCTGCAGGCTCTCCAGCAGCTGGACGTGGTGGTGTCCAGGAACGTGCCCATCGCTTCCCTGAGCTTCACTGGCCGTGTCATCGTCTTCCCCAAGTGAGTCACACACCCTGGCAGCTTTGGCCTCTGGAGAGAGCTGGGAGCAGCTTCTCCTCATGACCACAACAGTCCTGCAGAGCAGTGACTCTCGTTTGTGTCTGCCTGCCCGTCATCCCTGCGGGCAGACCTGAGGGGACAGAGGAAGGATTTTAGGCAGCCCTCGCTTCCCCATCGTGGCCAGGAATCCTTTCCTGGGTGACCCTATTTCCCAGGACAGTCCTTGGGGTTGAGGCACAGTTGACTTGGGAGAACGATGGCCTTTACCCCAGTGCCAGACTCACCTGTGAGGAGGTGGTGGTGGCAAGGGGCCAGGGCTGGTGGCCACGCGCGTCAGGATTGTGCTGTCTCTTTGTCTCCAGCTTTGAACTGGCATCTCGGCCCAAGAATCATCTCGAGGACTCTGAATTTGTTCTTGGGCTGGAAAAGGGGAACCAAATAGGTTTGCCACCCATCAAGCCAGGCATGGAAGGTAAAGCAGCTCCCCCCGCTCATTTCCATAGCGCAGGCAACGGGCGGCTGTGATCTGATGGGAGAATCCCTGGCCTTGACTGTCACAAGGACCTGATTGTGCCAAAGCTTGGTGCCAGCTCGTCACGGCTGTTTCTGCTCAGGTTGGCTCCACAAGAGCTGAGCCCCGGCCGGGAGGTGCCCAAGATGCACCTGGTTCAGCAGGAGAGTGGGGATCCGAGGGTCCATGCTTGCTCCTGGAAATTACCTCTGCTTTCAGAAGAGACGCTGTCCCAAACCTGGCACTATGAGGTGTCAGGCCTCTGGAGACAGAGGGGAGTGGGAATTCCCTCCTGGATGTGTTGGGACGAGGCCTGAGCGTCGGCACGGGTCACTGTGGCCAGCAGCATCCCAGCTGTGCTGTCCTGACGAGCTCTGTCCCTCCTGGTTCCAGGGAGACTCCTCGGCCTGCCCCTGCCTGTTTGCCAGGGCCCCGCTGACACGGCCGGAGAGCAGCCCTGGGATGAGGAGGAGATGAGGGACAGCTCTGGGGTCAGGTGAGCCTGGAGCCTCAGGGCGTGGGGGCTTTTCCTCATCCAGCCAGAGCCTGTTCCCCAGCACGTCCACCAGAGAGACTGGGGCTGCTGGGAGCCCCCCACGTCACAGGGCTGGCTCCTCTGCCCCCTCCAGAAGAGCCTCTGGTGACAGCTGGGGCCGTGCGTGGGGACAGCCGGGTGTCAAGCCGAGGGTCCCGGCTCGGGGGGTTCCTCTCCTGAGCTGGGCACAGACATTGGCTGAGGGGCACTGGCTCCTGTGGGCAGAGTGTGGCCCCAGACCCCTGCCAGCCTCGCTCAGACCCCTCCCATCGTGTCCTTCCAGGAAGCTGCAAGTGATCCCAGGGGCTGCTGCTGGAAAAACGCAGCCTGGGACTGACCAAGGCAAGGGCAAACCCAAGGGCCGGGCGTCGAAGCAGAGAGACAAAGAGGCAGCAGCAGCTCAGAGGGGCAGGGGAGGAAGAGGAGAAAGAAAAGGTTCTCTTGGGAGACAAGGGGAAAAGAAAATTCAACTCAGAAGAGAAGGCGAAAGAAGGGGCTCTCTTGGAAGAGAAGGAGAAAAGAAAGCTCAGCTTGGAACAGAAGGAGAAAGAAGAGATTCTGTTGGAAAGGAGGGAGAAAAGAAAGATCAGCTTGGAGGAGAAGGAGAAAGGAGGGATTCTCTCAGAACAGAAGGAGAAAGAAGGGATTCTCTCAGAAGAGAAGGAGAGAGAAGGGATTCTCTCAGAAGAGAAGGAGAACGGAGGGATTCTCTCAGAAGAGAAGGAGAAAGAAGGGATTCTCTCAGAAGAGAAGGAAAACGGAGGGATTCCCTCAGAAGAGAAGGAGAAAGAAGGGATTCTCTCAGAAGAGAAGGAGAAAGGAGGGATTCTCTCAGAAGAGGAGAACGAAAGGATTCTCTCAGAAGAGAAGGAGAAAGGAGGGATTCTTTCAGAAAAGAAGGAGAAAGGAGGGATTCTCTCAGAAAAGATGGAGAAAAGGAAGTTGGACGAGGAGGAGGAAAAAAAGCAAAAGATGCTGTTGGAAGTGAAGGAAAAAAGAAAGTTCATCGCAAAAGAGGAGAAAAGAAAGCTTCTCCCAGAAGAAAAGGAGAAAAGCAAGCTTCTCCCAGAAGAAATGGAGAAAAGAAAGCTCCTCCTGGAATAGGAGAAAAGAAGTTTCGTCTTACCCGAGAAGAAGTGAAATATTTCCTTGAGAGAGAAAGAGAAAAGAAACTTCTTCCTGGCAGAGAAGGAGAAAGGGAGGTCCCTCTTGGGAGCACATCCCTGCCGTGGAGAGCCCGGGCCAGGAAGCCCCAGGACTGGAAGGTGTTCACGCTGCAGCAGCCGGGGCCCGCGCAGGGCCCGAGGGCCAGGCCCGAGGCCTTCTGGTCGGTGCTCAGAGAGCCCCAGAGGAGCACCTTGGCGGGCTACAGGTTCCAGCCCTCCCGCCTGCTGTCCCCGCTGCCCCCGCAGGGCGCGGGGGCTTTGGGGTTGCCCACGCTGAAGAGAGAAACGGTCCCCAGGGGCCCGTGGCCCTGGGTGGAGTGAGCGGGGAGGAGGCCGAGCAGCACTTGAGGTGGAAAAAGAGGGACGTGACCGCAACAGGAACTGCCTTTCTGGGGGGCTGTTTGCTCCTAGGAATGCAGAGTTAGAGAGGGGATCTTCAAGGATCCTTCAGTTCTGGTGGACGTCGTGGCCAAGGTGCCACTCATCCATCTCCAGGGCTGAGGGACTCCTTTTCCAAGAAGAAGCAGCCTCAGGACACACCCTGGCCAGGCTCTCTGCGGTTAGAGAAAGCCGAACTCGGCACAAGGCTTCTCTTTAGATCCCCTCTGGGAAGACAAAGCCTCTCTGGGAAGGTCGGGCAAAGCTTGGGAACAAAGCTGCTGGAGAGGCTGCAGAGAAGGGAAGGTAGAGGGAGAGAAGGAGCTGCCCTCCCATCCATGTCCTGACCTGAAGCCATCCAGGAGAGGCTGGAGAGTACTCCCAGCTCTGTCCCCTGGAGCAGGGAGCCTCCCACGGTGTGAGATTCCTGACGGAGACCAAACCCCATCCCAAGTGCTGCTCCTGGCTGCTGCTGGGATGACACCAAGCATCCTCCTCCCAGCAGGCAGTAGGTGCCTACCACCACCACCCGGGGAGATTTTTACCAGAATAAAAATCCCTGAGTACCAAATTAAACAGAATTCACTGTTCTATTGCACAGCTCATCCGTTGCACACCTGCAATATCCATTTCTTGTCCTTCAGTCCCTTAGCTTTAGGCACTGATCGTTTCAATAAATGTCTCCAAAGGAAACGATTTCTCTTTTCCACGGTGTTTTATTGTCTCTATTTTCCCTAAAAAACCTTCAGCACAACACTGAGTTCTGCTCACTTTAACAGTGTCTGTAAATATGGGGTATTTTTACAGAAAGGTGCACCTGCACATGCTTTTATGCAGCATGCAAAATTTCAGTGTGTTTTATGGGGATTCTAGTGAGATTCCATTTGGCTTTTATAGTATTGTGCATTTCCAGTTAAGATGTGCACTCTGTTCTATTATTCAGGCCTGGTTTTGTTGCATTTCACATTTTTAACCCAGTTAAAATATGGGATATGGCCACATATATTTAAGAAGTTAATGTACCAGAAAGGAGAATATACAAATACACTTTTTAAATGCTGGTAAGAACCAACAAAGCTGCTCAACGCTTTAAAAATTTGCTTTAGTGCAAAGCTCCTGCACCTGCACTGCCTACCTGACATTGTTTAGGGTCATGGAATGGTTTGGGTTTGAAGGGATTTTAAAGCCCATCCAGTGCCAGCTCCTGGCATGGGCAGGGACACCTTTCACTGTCCCAGGTTGCTCCAAGCCCCAGCCAACCCAGCCTTGGACACTTCCAGGGGTGGGGCAGCCACAGCTTCTCTGGGAATTCCATCCCAGTCCCTCCCCACCATCACAGGGAACAATCCCTTCCCAATATCCCATCTAATTTTGTCCCCTGGCAGTGTAAAACCCTCACCCCTGGGCCTGGCACTGCAGATTCTGGTAAAAAATATCTCTCTGCCTTTCCCATGAGAGCCCCTTTATCCACTGGAAGGTCACAACAAGGGCTCCCAGAGCCTTTTTTCCTCCAGGCTGGACACCCCCAAATCTCCCAGGGTTTCTATTCCAGGGAGCTGTTGCAGCCCTGGGATAATTTCCTAGGCCTCCTCTGGACCTGCTCCAACAGGGCTGGGTCTTGCTCGTGACAGGGACAGCTGGACTTGGGGTATCCAGAGAACGGAGCAGAGAGCAAGAATTCCTTCCAATCCAAAACTTTCACACATTGTGCCGCCTATCTTTATTTAAAATTCTACCACTAATTTCCTGTTTCTTGTCTCACTGTCCAGGAGCTCAGAATTGACTCTCAAAGCCGTGAGGCGCCTGTGGAGAGAGAGGAAGCTGCTGGAGCCCTGCCATGGCTGTGTGTAGGGTGGGTGGGAGGATGTGGAGCAGTGCTGGACATCCCTCGGGATGTGGACGCCCAGGAGCTGTGGGTGAGCACAGAGAGCTCTGGGCAGAGCACGGGGCACCAGCTCCCAGCACAAATCTCTGCTGAATTTGGCCAGTGACCAGCTCGGCACCCAGAGCTCCGTATCTTGAAAGGCCTCATGGCAGGTCCAGCTACCCTGTACCAAAATTTGGGAAGCCTGGAAATGCTTCACGGCAGGTTCAGCCACCCAGCACCAAAACTTGGCCACCTCGCACACCCCATAAGACACTCACTCTTTTATGTCCTTTACCCACACGGGGACCACCTTGAGAAGCAGCAGAGCAATCAGGCTGCAGACCACAGACACGAGGAAGGCTCTTACAAAGACACTCCAGGCGATTTTAGAATCGACTGTGCCTGTGTTTGCCGTGGTTGGGTCCGTCTCGGTGTCCTCAGCGCTGCTGAATCTCTTGTCCACACCTGGAGGAAATCCCCAAAGCTCTGAAACCCTCGGGAATGGGGTGTGAGGGGCGGTGGGCATCTCAGTGCACACGCAGAGGGTCCGGCTGTGTGTTCCTGGCACAGGAACGGGCACAGGCTCCACCCCGAGGGGTGCCCAAGGATTCCCTGACTGACCTGTTGGCTGAAGGGCCTCGGTGTTGCCCCCAGGGACTGGCACTGCCTGATGGCCTTCCTGAGGTGCCTTCTTATCCACAAGCTCGGCCTCCAGCACTTGAGAGAGAAGGTGTGCCCGTTTAATTCCAAGTCACCCTTCCTCATGGGAATCTGAAAGCCCAGCTCCTGTGGTTAAGAGTCACTTGTACCTGGAAGTGTTTCCCTCAGTAAAGTCATTAATTCAGACTGTTCCATTAACGGCCAGGAAATGTTTCCCGATCCAGTTTCATTCTTCAGACCTTAAGGGAAAAGGATGAGAAATTCCCACCATGGAAATCCCTGGAATCACCTCTCGGGCTGTGCAGTCGGCCAGGACTGACCAGTGACCCTCGTGGTGCTGGGTCTGGCTGAGGAGCTGGGAAAACCCAGGGACACCAGGCCCTCATGAGGAGCTCCCATCACACTCTGGGGCATTCCCTGACCAGCACGGAACGACCCAGCACACCCAGTCTGGATTCTCATACCTGCAGGAGATGCCTCGCTCACATTCGGGCCTTGAGCTGGCAGTTCCCAAAACAAGTCAAAAGCCATGTAAGGTCCAGGAGAGTCAGATCCAGCACCTGGATCTCCATTGCCTCCAGCCACGGCTGTGAACAGGGCAGAGAAGCTCAAATGAACTATTTCCATGTACTTTCCATGGTAGAGAACCTCAAATGAACTATTTCCATGCACTTTCCATGGCAGAGAAGCTCAAATGAACTATTTCCATGTACTTTCCATGGCAGAGAAGCTCAAATGAACTATTTCCATGTACTTTCCATGGCAGAGAAGCTCAAACGAACTATTTCCATGTACTTCCCATGGCAGAGAAGCTCAAACGAACTATTTCCATGCACTTTCCATGGCAGAGAAGCTCAAATGAACTATTTCCATGTACTTTCCATGGCAGAGAAGCTCAAATGAACTATTTCCATGTACTTTCCATGGCAGAGAAGCTCAAACGAACTATTTCCATGTACTTCCCATGGCAGAGAAGCTCAAACGAACTATTTCCATGCACTTTCCATGGCAGAGAAGCTCAAATGAACTATTTCCATGTACTTTCCATGGCAGAGAAGCTCAAATGAACTATTTCCATGTACTTTCCATGGCAGAGAAGCTCAAACGAACTATTTCCATGTACTTCCCATGGCAGAGAAGCTCAAACGAACTATTTCCATGCACTTTCCATGGCAGAGAAGCTCAAATGAACTATTTCCATGTACTTTCCATGGCAGAGAAGCTCAAATGAACTATTTCCATGTACTTTCCATGGCAGAGAAGCTCAAACGAACTATTTCCATGCACTTTCCATGGCAGAGAAGCTCAAACGAACTATTTCCATGTACTTTCCATGGCAGAGAAGCTCAAATGAACTATTTCCATGTACTTTCCATGGCAAGAAGTGTGGTTGGAACAGTGGCTCTGTGGACCTGTTTGTCCCTCCCCCTCTGGAGCACCACGCAGGCAGGTTCCAGGTGTCTGAGCCACGATGATCCAAAACAAATCGTGCAGGAGCTGCCAGGAGCTACCCCAACCCCAGCAAACCTGCTGGCTTTGCTCTTGGAAGCAGCTCAGGAATCTGGGAGGGAACGCTCTGCATAGCTGAGAGTTCTGGGGCCATCCCTGAGCCTGACCCATCGCCTCTGCTCTGCTGCACAGCTGAGCATCAGCCAAAAAAGTATTAAATTTCCTATCAGCAGGATATTGAAACCTATGTGCTCCTTGATGGGAGATGTGGGACCAGCCCCACTGCCCCTCCCTGGTTGTGTTGCATTTCACATTTTTAACCCAGTTAAAATATGGGATATGGCCACATACATTTAAGAAGTTAATGTGCCAGAAAGGAGAATATACAAATACACTTTTTAAATGCTGGTAAGAACCAACAAAGCTGCTCAATGCTTTAAAAATTTGCTTTAGTGCAAAGCTGCCTACCTGACATTGTTTAGGGTCGTGGAACGGTTTGGGTTTGAAGGGATTTTAAAGCCCATCCAGTGCCAGGTGGGTGGGATCAAAACCTACATTTATTTTCTAACATTTACTAAGGCATTACAGAGCAGTGACAAACACAGGAGCAGAAAGGCTGCCTTTCCACGTTACCAGAGTCCTGATTTTTATTTTCCTGCCACGAACACGAGATTAAATCTTCCATTATCAACCTCTGAGGCTGCACAGCTTTGTCAAGTCTCCTGGAGCAAACACCCACTGCAGCAAGGCAGGGAACTGAGGAAGAATCCTTCTGTGGTTTGCAATCCCAGCACATGAATTTGGGCTTTTCATTTGGGAGAGCTGGGGGAATCCTTGCCTGGCTCTTGGCATGGGCAGGGACGCCTTTCACCGTCCCAGGTTGCTCCAAGCCCCCACCTACCTTCTTCTGGTGCTCCTGGCTCACCCATGGGGACCCAGGCCCCGGGGCCCAGCAGGGCTATCAGGGACAACAGGATCCCCAGGGCCACCAGCACTGCCAGGGCTCTCTGGAGAGCCAGGAGGACGAGGCCGACCCTGGCCCATCGTGCCCGCGCCATGGTGAGGCCTCAGCGCTGCCTCAGCCTCTGACAGCAGCAGCCACTGGCACTGCCACCTCTGTGCCTCCGTGGGGGCTGGGTGACCTCACGGGGGGACCTCCACCACCAACATTCCGCTGTCTCCAGGGAGCCCCAAACGTCCCACGGGGGCCTAGGACAGCTCGGGCACGGCCCTGGGCTGGGTTCCACCATGGGGGCTGTAGGAGAGCAGGCCTGAAGGTACAAAAGCATCTTCCCCAGGCCCGCTGGTAACCATGGAAACACTTCCAGGGCACCTGAGATGGGCTGGAAAAGAGGATTTTGGGTCAGTGACCTTCTTGAGCAACGGCCCGGGAAGATTGTGGTGAGTGGCCTTATCTGGGATTATTTACACCTTCCCATAACAGGTGATATCTAGGGAATGCTCCAGGTGAAATCCTGGGGTTTGATCTCCCTGTTTCCATGAGGTTCTGTCCTGGTTGTGCACTGGTATTTAGATTTGGTCCAATCTGACTTTCCAGAAGTGCTGCCCTCAATCCCCCTCTCTGAACCTTTTCCTCCGAGCTCAGGGTTGTGTTAATGACAGTGTGGGCACCACACCACCAGAGATCTGCCCTTCCTCCCCCCATTTATCTGCCTTTAGTCAGTTTGGAAGGATTTATTCACTCAGTCAGAAAAAGATTTAATTACTTTGATAAAATTGGGGTTGTTCTGCAAGTTCTTGCTTCCTGAGCTGTCGCTGCCCTTCCTCTTGTGTTAAATAAATAAGGCAATGCACAATTTTGCATCACTACCACGTTCCTGAATGTTTGTCGAGGTGTCTGTTCTTAGGGGATGCTCCTTGCACTGGGTAAATATTTAGGAATCACGATAAAAATCCATTTTATTTAATTAATGCTGGGAATTACCAGCATTTTTCCACAGTGAGCAGTTGTGAGTCAGTGTGGAAATAGGAAATCTGAGATAATAACAGAGTAACTCACAGCCCAGAGGTCTGCAAGACTCCAAGTAGAGTTTATTTCTAGTGGAAATGCCAGGCAAGGATTCCCCCAACTCTCCCAAATGAAAAGCCCAAATTCATGTGCTGGGATTGCAAACCACAGAAGGATTCTTCCTCAATTCCCTGCGTTGCTGCAGTGGGTGTTTGCTCCAGGAGACTTGACAAAGCTGTGCAGCCTCAGAGGTTGATAATGGAAGATTTAATCTCGTGTTCGTGGCAGGAAAATAAAAATCAGGACTCTGGTAACGTGGAAAGGCAGCCTTTCTGCTCTTGTGTTTGTCACTGCTCTGTAATGCTTTAGTAAATGTTAGAAAATAAATGTAGGTTTTGATCCCAGTTTAACACAATTTCAGTGTAAGGTATCCACCCCCTTCATCTTTCTTTGCATCTAGGGCAAAGTGATGGGAAGGAGAACAGAAGCTCTGACTTGTAAAATATATTGGTTTTCAAACTTCCCTTTTCTAAATAATGTTTCTACCAAAAGACACTCATCCTGGGGGAAAGAAAAGGTTTTCCTACATGACGATCAGCACTACAGCACTGAAAAATGCAGCATTTCCAAGCAATTTGTGTTTAGGGGTGTAAGAACATTTTAAATGTCATAAATTTTGGAGAAGGCAGAATGTACAGCAGCTTTGTGCAGGGTTGCCAGACTGTGTTTACTAAACCAGATGATGCTGGGTTTTGCCTGATGCTTTTCTCTTCTCACAGGCTGCAAAACCCTTCTGTCCAGGGCATCACTTCCACAAAATTCCCCCTGCAGAGACCCAGGAGTTGCAGGATTCCCTACAAAGCAAAGGACTTGTGCTCTGGTTTGGATTTTGAAGAGCAGTTTGGGGCTGGTGAAAGAATCCCAGACTGGTTTGGGTTGGAAGTGACCTTAAATCCCACCCAGAGCCACCCCTGCCAGGGCAGGGACACCTCCCATTGTCCCAGGGGGCTCCAGCCTGGCCTGGGACACTTCCAGGGAAGGGGGAAAAAGCTTTTTATTCAGCTTATTTCATGAACAAAGATTTTTATTTGGCTTTAGCACTAGAGGGGGCTAAAGGACCAAGAAGAATTTTTAAAAAAACCCCACCGGCTGAGCCACAGGATGTGTAAAACCCCAGGAAAAGAGGAGGAAAAGCCAGTGGGGACAACGGATGCTGTTGGAGCCCCTTCATTTGCTCAGCTTTGTGACAGGAACAGACCCTCACTCTGCAGCTGCTGGGTTGTCAGCACTTGTGAGGGGTCCGTGAGATGTTGTGGGGTGGGGTGAGGTGTAAACCATGAGTAGGATACGTTGGACAGCAGCACCCAGCAGGTGGATCCCAGTTCCTGGCAAATCTTTTAGCAGAACCTTCCCCTGCATGTTCTAAAGGGCCTTCAAAAAGCAGCATCTCCTCAGCTTTCAACCTGCAGCATCCAGGAACAGCCCCAAGAAACACCACTGGAGGGGAAGGACCCAATTTTTGTGTGTTTGAGCTCATTTTTACGTGACTGGGTTTAGTGGTTTACTGGGTGATGTTTTATTTATCATTTCTGCTTCCAAAATACACTGGGAACCTCCAGTTTCGGTTGTTACTCACCGGAATTTTCCCTCCTGTCCCATCCAGGTAAAAAAGGATGGTTGGTTATCTGATAAAACAGGGAAATAACACTTCATTTTCAAGCACAATATCCCTGGGCTGTTACAGTTAAGAATTTTAACTCTCCTTATCCATTTTATTGCAAATTGTACTTATCAATCCTACTGTAAACTATCCTGATCAATCTCATGGCAAAAATCTGCTGTTGCACCAGATTTTGCCTGTATTAACCTGAGTATTTGTGTGTGCAAACAAAGATTTCAGTAAAACTCAACAACCAGCTGTTTTCTCATTTGCTTCACGAGTGTAGAAACATTTAATGAAATTGCCCATGGTTTAGTGGTTTGTATGACATAAACAATATTTCCCTTCTGTCAGACCTGGGCCAGTCTTAAATTGCTTGAGGATGTAAACATGAGAAAACAAACCCAAACAATGTAAATTAAATGCCTGCTGTACCTGGGGAGAGATTATCTGCTCTGCTTCCATCTTTCCTTTAAATCTTCTCACGGTGGGGGTTCCTTGTGCTGCTCAATGTTTAATTGCACAAATTCTTCAGTGCCAAGGAGCAGCACAGGAGTGAGGGGATGGGCGCTTTTGGAGGGAAGCACCAAATAAATCCAGGATCCTTTTAAACCTGCGGTTTCATCGTGGAAGAATAAAATATCCTGAGTTGGAAGGGACCCATGAGGATCATTTGAAATGCTGGAACAGCCTCTGAGGGAAAGGACAAAGCTCTGGGACACGGGCAACAAAGAGAGCTGTGGACAGCAAGGAAGGACTCATTCCTTGGGGCAAGGAGGTTTTTAGTGCACAATTCCCATTTCCCTCGGGATGCTCCTGAGCCAGCTCCAGCTTGGATGTTCTGGACTTTGCAACTGATCCAGGGCTCATTTTTGACACGTGAATTTACCTTTCTTTGTCCATCTTGAGTGTAAGTGGCATGGAGATGTTTCTGTGGACCAGGGACTGCCTTTGTCTCGTGCCTGTGCCAAGAACTCTGGTCTTTAACATCCCAGAGGAGCCGTGGCTGCCCCAGGATCCCTGGAAGTGTCCAGGGACAGGCTGGAGCACCCTGGGACAGTGGGAGGTGTCCCTGCCCCTGGGACTGGGGCTGGATGGGCTTTAAAATCCCTTCCCAGTCCAAACCACTCTGGAATTCTACGATTCATCCTTTTATTTGACAATGTCAAGGGCTTGAAAATGTTACAAATGGGTAGCAAGGAGAGTCTTTGCATCCAAAAAACAAAAAGAGAGGAAACTCAGGGTGTAGCAGCAAAACCTGACGACTTTATGGAATCTTAAACTCCACTTCCATGGGAGTGAAGCAGGTGGGACTAAGACCCCAAACCATCCCCTGGGGCCGTGTCAAACAGACCTCTCAGATTTCCTGTCACCCTGAGTTTTGCAGTCTTTTGATGTTTTCATTTTTGTGCCAGATGTCGCACTTGGACACGAAAAGAAGCACGCAGACAACACTCTGCATCCAAAGCCAGGAAAGGGACCCCAGCTGTTTATTCTTCTCATATATTTATGTTTCTAGGAATGACCATGGATTGGAGGATGAGGTTACCACCTCTCCAACCACACTGGTCAACTGAACAGTCCATCATTCTTCTCCGCCTCAGGAGAAAGAATGAAAACAATAGAACAGTTAACAAAACATGACTGTGTTTACAGGAATTGTGTGAGAAACTATCACAAGAATGAAAACATCAAAAGACTGCAAAACTCAGGGCAGCAGATTTCCAGCACCAGCAGCATCCCTGCGATCACGAGAGTCGCAATGGGGTCGCTTCTTGGTGTGCCCAGCGCTGAGGAAAGTTAATCATCAATTAGGGGACTTTGCTTCCAAAAAGGAGGGTTGGGAAGGAAAGGAGCTGCTGTTGGAATATCCCACTGGCTTTGGCATTAGACAGGCAGGAGCCATACATTAAAGAGAGCAGCAGAAAGTCTGATGCCACCTACGTTCCTCCCATGCAAGTTTTAATTATAGCTCCGGACTTGGCTGAGACGTGTCACTGAGCCCCGTGCTCAGACAGCTTCTCCATGCCTAAAATTGGCTCCCAAGGACGATGTGTGGAGCAGGATGTTGAAATTCAAATGCGTTTCGGAGAAGTCGTTCTGGGTAGAGCCTCAGAATTCAGCTGAACCCTCTGAGCAGGGCACAGAAATTAAGCCAAATTGCAATTTCATTTGATGTATTCCTCGGGTTTTTTCCCGGTTTCTGGGGAAGGCAGCTGGGAGGCAGCTCAGTTCAAGCAATGAACTTATGACTGTGAGAGCTTTATGGTTTTTTTGCCAAGAGACAGCTCTAATTGATTTCCTTGCACTGGGAAAATTTCTGTTTGGGAGCAGAGTATTAGCTGATCTAAAGGGAATTTTCAGCTGGGGCCTTTGGCACGGGTGGAAAGTTTTAATTCGAACAAGCAAAGGGTGAGACTTTGTAATGCTTCACCTGGAAATTGCAGTGCAGAGGCTCGCTTGGTCTTGAGGCGCTGACATGGAAGAAATGTGTAAGAATAAATTTTCTGTCTTTTTGAGATGTGAAATTCGCCTTCGCCCTTCGGTTCTCTCCTGTCAAGTCCCTGCAGGAGCCCACGGGGTGTCAAGAGATGATGTGGGGAGTGACATCAGCTCGGAAATGGAGTCTGCAAAGTTGAAAATAGTCTGGCTATCCCTATTAACTTATTCCTGTTCTTTTTTCGAAGCCTCATAAAGCATTTCACAGTTGAAGCTGAGCTCTGTGGTGGGGTTGAAGGGCCATCAGTTGATTGACTCTGCCAACATCACCCTCCCTCCAGGAGTGCTTGAATGCAGGATTTTGAGCATGTCCTGTGATAACTCCCCATTAAGGGATTCTTATATTTTGTTTTAAATTTGAACTTTTTTCTTAAATTTGTGATAGTTTTTTGTTTGTTTGTTTGTTTTAAAATTGAACACTGGGCTTAGAGATGAAGGGGAATTGCTCAAGGTGACACAAATTCTGGGGCAAAGAGGGAACTAAATACTGACAGAGAAGGATTTCCAAGAAATGAAAATATTTTCCATAGAATCCTGGAGTGGTTTGGGTTGAGAGGGACCCTCAAGACAACGTGGTTCCAACCCCCTGCCACTAGACCTGGTTGTTTTTCTCTGAAAACAAAAAGAAACCCCAAACATTTCTGCATAATTTACTGGATTGTTTGTTCCAAGTGTCAGCTCCTGTTGTGGGTATGGAAGCAGATGGAAGTGTGGCTGTCAAAGCAGGGTATATATATATTTGTGTATTTTTAATGCAAGATCAGTTTTAAAAGACAGAGACTTCCTAAAAGAAATGAGTCTTGAAACCTAAGCCTTGCTGAGTAACTAACCCAAATAACACCTTCCATTATTTAGGTTGTAAGCAATAAGAAATGTTCTTGCTCCCAACAGGGAGACTTCTCCATATATTCTTATTTCTGCTGCAAAGTTGATGAATCTGTAATGCACTGCATAATTAAACATTGCAGGGATATTGCTTTGGAGAAGAAACAAGTAGTGAAGGGGATACAGTAAATTTTGGTGATTACAGATACAATTGTTTAGCCCAAGCATTGCATGGTCTGCTTTGCAGGTTAAAGGAAAATCCCAAAGAACACAATTTTCATTAAACTCTGCATTGCTCTGCTAGCAATGGAATAGGCTATTAAACTACATTTCCCCATTAATAAAACAAATGTTAACGCATTGTTTGATGCTAATAATGAAACCATTGTAGGAAGCACAGCTCCTTCCATTAACATTTATCACACCTTGTCAAGGCTGGGGATGCGTTCAGGGCTTTTTTTGGTCAAGGTGAATTGGGAAGGCGCAGCAGGAACTTGCTGCCCTCTTAGCCTGCTCCGTGTTTGCTGTGTTCTCACGGACAGCGCTGATCCGAGGGCTGCAGAGAGCTGGACTTTAAATACATCGACCCATCTGCTGCAGCACATCGCTGGCTTCATTAAATTGTGTTAATTCCTAGCAGAGCCAGGCAAGGAAGAAATCTCTGCTAAGCTCTGCCTGTTCCTGGAATCCATCAGGAGGCTGGAAACGCTCCACCAGCTCTCGTGGTGCTGCACAGAGAAAGATCTGCCTGCCCCAAGATTTTGGCACTGCAGCTTGTCTCGGGCACAGCCGTAAAATCCAGGAGTTGGAATTTCCCCCTCTCCAGCAAACCCAGCACGGCTGGATCGGGCTGCCCTGTGGGGTGGGTGTGCAGGGATCGGGGCACGGGGATGGTTTAATACCCCGGCCAGCCCATAATGCCTCGATTTTCACCTTGTCCAGGTACTGGAGAAAGTTCAGGGGTTCAGGAGGGAAAATCTGGTGTCTTCAGGGGGCTCAGGCTGGGTGCTGTACTGGGGTGGGGCTGGTTAAACACCTCATCCAGCTGTTAATATCTTGATTTTTACCTTGTCCAGGGACTTGGGAGAAACCATCTGAGCTCAGGAGGAAAAATCTCACGGCTGGGTGTTACTCACTGCCAGGAGAGGGTCTGGGGTTTTCCCCCATCCCTTTGTCAGAGGTTGTTGTGCATTAATCCTTTTATCCCTGGCAATTCTGTCAGCTGGCTGGAGAGGGAGCAGGAGAGAAAACATCTGTACGGTGTTTATTCTCCCTGCTGTAGAGCTTTGGGCAGACACTAAAATTGTGGATATTTTAATGCAAACAACGATAGCTGCAGATAAAAGCCAGTGCAAGGGGATGGCTGGAACCTCCCCCTCTGGGATTTGGGTGATGCTGCACCAACATTTCCTCTGCAAGGGAGAGCAGAGGGCACAGGCAGCTCTCAGAAACCCCAACAGAAGCTGTTTCCAGGGTCTGCTGGAGCTCTGGGAGCAGGGCCACGCTGCACACAGGTGTCTGGCACAAGCTGGATGGCAGTGCCTTCAATCACAAATAAATTTAAGGCATGAATAATAGAAGTAAATTTAAGTTTATAAATTATAT
>VZRO01003620.1:83243-124011 GCA_013397915.1 Daphoenositta chrysoptera | reverse complement strand
TATTATATATATTGTAATAATATAATAAATAATACATAATTTAATAATAATAAAATTTAATAATTTAAATTAAGTTTTATCAATAAATTTAAGTTTAAGGCAAAACAAGCTCCTGGTGTGTTGGGGCTGCAGCCACAGCTGTGCCCTCTTCATCCAGAGCAGCAATTGGTGTTCAGAGGCTGTGAGGGAGGCACAGTGGGAGAGTCGAAGGCATAAATACCCATAACCAAGCAGGTTCAAAGAAATGCTGCTGTGCTATTAAAGCAGAACATTCCTGAGTCTTCCAGCAGCGTGACTGTATCAATTCTAAAACGTACCCATTTACAAATGTGCTGCAAAAAGCAAACCCAGCCATTTGCTGGGATGCTTCAGAAGTCTGCACAGACCTTAATTTGCCTTATCAAAGGATAATCTGTTGTGTCAAGACGTGGAGGAAGGCCTGATGGAAAAAGCAGCTGAAGTGTGAATGCTGGCATCGGGGTGGTGCAGAAGTGGGATTTATTTAAATGCATTTAATGACGATTTGGGTAATGTGGCCCTGTGTTTGGAGCTGCATCAGCGACTCTTCCTTCAGCAGGGCTCAGTCCCACGCCGCTCGGCTTTTGCTGCCGGGGTTATTCCTCTGCTCCCCGGCACTCCCCAGGCTCCTGGTGTTAAACACTGGACAAACCCAGCAGGCTCAGCACTCCGAAATTCTTACGGAGAGCAGGGAGGGGCAGCAGCCTGGGATTTCGGAGTCCAGGGGGCTGCTGTGCCCGTCTGTGCCCTGGCAGGTTGTGTGGTCTCACTTTTATCCCTCGGCAGGGTTTAGGTAAAACCTTGCCCTGTGCGAGCTCCAGTTTGGGAGGGCTCCGCTTCAGTTCTGCCAGTTTTAACAGTTTTTATAAGCATTTAAGTTAAAACAAATTATCTTAAAGCTTTGCTTAAGCAACAGATTCAACCTCCCGTGACTATTTTTTGAATTTTGAATATATTGAAATATATTGAATATTATATATTGAAATATATATTGAAAATATATTTTGAATAAAACTTTCCATTAGGCTGCAAATATTATTCTTAGTAGGACAAATAAAACCAGATTTTTATCTCGAGGGTTGATGTCTTCAGCACTCAGCCCTGCCCTTCTGGGTGCAGGTGGGGTGGCTGCCCTTTCCTACCTGGAAATCTCCTTCAGGAGCTGCCATCCACGTAGAATTATGGCAAAACCCTGCGAGGAGTATTTTGGAATAAATCTGTAGCAGGGGACTCCTAATCCCTTTTCTCCCCGTAGCACTGTTTTGTATCTTGGGCCACATTAATGTTATATAGGATTAAGTGAAATAAATACACTGTATTTGAATCCCTGCCCTGTAATTACACATGACACAGTTCAGGAGGTGGAAATAAACTAAGTTTTGAATAAAATACGGTTGTTTCTGCTAACACTGTAATGCTTGGGCTTGTAATTTCCCTCTTGAGCAGTCTTTATTTTTTTCTGAAACACTTAAGTGGTCGTGTTTAGGTTTTATTAGTCTTTTTTCTTGTTTTCCTGCCTTTCCCAATGTAGTCGAAGTGTCCCCTATTCAACTCATGTAATTTTAATTATATTCAATAGAACATTTCTCCTTTCTGTATTAATGTACCTGTGTTGGCTCTTATAATACAGTCTCAAATACTGTGAAATTTAAAATTCAGCTCTTTCATGAAAGAGAGGAACATAAAGAGAATGCAGCTGGTGAAACCAACTGTTGGAGCAGCTGATGAATACAACCTCCTGCTCAGGTACAGGGTATTGTACAGACAATTTCCTCCAGATTGAACGAGACCTGAAATCTAATTCATTGTTGAAAAGGGTTTGTGTTTTCAAAAATGCTCTCTGGGGGAGTGTTGTGCCTTTCTGCACGGCACAGAGGTGAGCTCAGCGTTACTGTGTGACACAGCTGATGGGTGAGGTGGTGAGATTGGCCAAAAATCACATTAAAGACATCGAGATTTTTGGGATTTGCCCCAGCCCAGGCTTGCAGGAGCAGGTGCTGGCAGTGACAGCGGCGTCCTCACCCCCGCTGACACCTGAAAAGCAGCTTTGCCTTTCTGGCCAAGGTGTAAGGATGTCAGAGCACACCTGAAAAGGAGCTTTTCCTGCAGGAGCTGGGCTGGATGCTGAGTCCTGGTGTCACTCTGGGAACGGGGCCGGGGGGCCGGGGTGCTCACCCCTGGTGTGGCTGCTGGGGGCTGTCTGAACATCTGAACATCTGGACATCTGGTCCATTTTTCAAATCACTCCACCAAACCTTGAAACAAATTGGGCCGCGAGATCCAGCCCCAGCATCCATTTTTATCTCTGTAAAATCTGACTTCCTTTCCCTCCTCTGTGTTTCATTCTGTTATTTACCAAGTGAAGAGTCACACTTGGCCTAAATGATGTATTAAAACACATCTCTTCCAGATCATAACCATGGGTACGTAGATGCCAACAAGAGATGAGGAAGCAGCACAGAGCTCCCAGCCAAATCCCAAACTCACAGGTGTTCTAAGCCAATTTTGATGGGTTTTTTCTTAATTTTTAGAGCTCGCACAGCTGCAAACTACTTAAAGACCTCATTAAAGTCCTCCAAAAATTACGTTTTAGGTGGTGAGCTGAGATTGAACATGAGCCAGGGAGAATCCTAAGGAATTTCATTCAAATCACACTTGATATTTTCTCCATGCCATGAACTCCCACCTACAAATGGGCTGAACATCAGGGCAGCCCCAGGCACTTTGTCCTGGGGTGCTCCCAGCAGAGAGGAGCTGCCTCCGATGCCGTGGGCAGGACAGGCAGCTCTGCCCCTTCCCCGTGCTGGTCAAGTGGTTTGGGTTGCCAGGGGGAGGGAATGGATGGAGAAATTTGGATGGATCCCTGTTGCCCTGACTTTTGCCGTCTTTCGATGTTTTCATTCTTTGATAAAGTTTCTCACGCACTTTCTGTAAACACAGTCATGTTTTGTTAACTGTACTCTATTGGTTTTCATTCTTTCTCCAGAGGTGGAGTGAGTTTGATGGATTCTTCTGTTAACCAGTGTGGTTGGAGAGGTGGTAACCTCATCCTCCCATCCATGGTCATTCCTAGAAACATAAATATATGAAAAGAGTAAACAACTGGTCTCTTTTTCCTGGCTTGGTGACCTGAGAGAGAGCTACGAGTCTGGAGTGCTTCTTTTGTGTCCCAGAGCGACAGATCCCCAGCCAATGACTGATGTCAATCATTAAAGCATTTTTGTGGCCAGATCAGGGGTGGCCTTTCTCCCACACCTTCGAAGATAAGATGCTCTTGCTCTGCAAGCTTCTTTTTGTGGTTGGTTTGTTGGTCCTGAGCTGCCTGGAGCTCTGCTCCAGCCACTGCTTCCCAAATGCTCGCCTGGCTTTGGGAAGGGCTCTCTGGGCAGCCGTCCAGGAGGAGCCAGATCCTCCTCTGCAGAGAATGTTGTCTCTTTTAACAGCAGAAAATAATCAGATGTTAAGCAAGGTTGGATAAAGGCCTGGAAAAGAACAATTTGTTTGTCGCACTGAAGGTTTGCAGATCAATTTTCAGCCGTGGGCAGCCTTATTTGAGAGGCCTAAGTGATGTTGTCACAGAAAAAGGCACAGATTGGGGTCTGTGTGATCTGCAGGTGGTTTCATTGCTCCTTCCTTGTTACACCTGCCCTGGTAGAGGAGACTTTTCCATCACTCTGCATCCCGGTGATCTTTAGAAGAACCTTGGTGGAAACCTGACCCCTTCCCCTTTGCACTCACTTCCCACTTTTAAATGTGGAGTGGACCTACAAATTTAGCAGAAAAAGGCATTTGTGGCCCATCCTCTCATCAGTTATTTTTTTCCAGGCTCAGAACCTGCACTAAACCCATTCACATCAACCTCAAAGCATTTGCCTTCATTTTCTCTCTGCTCCTTCACTACCAGCTCCTTTACCCTGTCCAGGAGGACAAAGTCCTGATTTGAGTTCTATGCTTGATAGAGAAAAATTCTCTCGTATTCAGTGTGAGCTCTGCTCTTCTGTAAGAAGCTCAGTTTGAGCAGTTTCCACCCCATGTGTGGTCACTGCCTTACAGGCTCTACCTGTTCTTGCAGAAACCTCCAGAGTGTGACTTGAACACAGTGGGTTATTTCTGTTTTAGGATTTTCCATCTCTGTATTAGCTGATGAAGTTATTTACAGCTCAGCTGTTTCCATGTCATTGCCTTCAGTTTGTTCTTTAATAGAGAAGGAATCTGCAATGGCTTTCCTCTCCCTTAAATCTGTATTCCACTGCTGTCTCCTCTGTTTAATACATTTCCTTTACAAATCTAGACTTATGTTTCAGCCTAATGCCAGCAAGAGCTCTGGAAAGATTTATTCTTCTGGGCCCTAATGTGAAATGAGTAATGCTACAACTGGCTCCCTTGGTAGCAGCAACACGTTTTACTACTGATTGTCAGAAACAATAAAAAAGAGAATACGTTGGTAGTTTCTGTGCTATTTGCTTCCTGGGATTTTTTGTCCTGAATTAACCTCCACAAATACAATGCATGAGTAACTTTGGAGAAGTTCTCAGCATGTGTGGAGGAGAGAAACGGGGAAAAGAAACGGAGTTGTTGCTACAGCTTTTAATAATAAACATCAAGAGAATGAGGGGTTCATGGCAAGCCCCTGTCAGGTGTCCCACTGTGTTTTCCAGAGCACAGAAATCATCTCTCAGCAAGGAATTTCCATATGCACGGCTGGAATAAGTGGTGTCTCAACTCTGCCAACACACAACCCGAGTGTGTGCTGCAGCAAAGAGTCAATTCAAAGCTTTTTTAAATTCAAATTCTCTTTTAAAAAGCTAAGATTTGTCAGATTCTGGGTTCTAGCACACCCCAAGGTGTTCTTTTAAAGCAATGGTTGATCACTTGGCTCAGCATCAGAGGCTGGATTTGTTTTATTAGTTTTGCTGGGAAATGCAACTGCTTTCTGCTCTAGTTATTAAATAGATGAACGTGGCCCTCTTTTATAGATAAAATACTGTGAAAATTAATCTGCCAACAGCCATCCGAGGTCTGAGTGAGTGGACAGAGAAATCTTCAGTGCTGTTTGCCTTTCACAAGAAGGAGTTATAGGACGTTATAAAAGGAAAGCTAAGGTTTGGATTTCAAATGGAAAGGAAACCAAGCCTGATATTTGAAAGTTGGTATAACCCCCTCCAGGGCAGGTCAGGAGTGCTTCAAACTGTCCCACTTTCAGCCCGGTGAGGTTCAGGAGTTCTTGTTGTTATTTAAAACACATCAATTACCCGTGAGTGCCAGGAAAGGAGTGAACTGTGAGAAGAGCCTCCGGGGAAAAGCTCTTTCCTCTCCCTGTAGCGTTTGGGTGAGGGAAACGTCGCTTTTTTCCTTGGCCAAAAGAGATTTTCCAGGACTTTAAGGCCAGGACTTGTCACCTCCTGGCACAGCGGTGTTGATTTAATGCTGTTCCACATTGTCCTTAATGACTTCATAAGGTTTCTAATGCAGTCTGTGCCTTCCTTCCACCTCCAAGTGCCTGCTTCCCCTTGGGTCCTGGCAGGGAACGTGGTTCTCCCACAGCAACATTCACGGGTTTATCCTTCCCCGTCTCCTCTCCCGTGCTGATTTGTGCGTTGAGCTCCACGAGGAACTTTTTCAGAGCCGTTTATTTGGCCGTGTTACATCAGTGATGGTTTTGGGAAGCACAGCACACCCAGCTGTGATGTAATTCCAGCGGGGTTTGGCCAGAGCTGTCCCAGCCCAAGTTTCCCTCCTGGTGAAGCAGCTCTGACACCCTCACTGTGCTGCACAGGACGCAGGGAGGATTTTACATTTGTTTTACATGTGTTGGACTAAACTTCCAGAGGCTTAAAATCTAATATCCCACCTGTCCTTTCTATCAGTCACTTGAGAAGGACGAAAGGCAATTAAAACCACCAGCAGTGTCAGGAACATGACAGGAGCTGACGTTTTTGGGTTGTGGAGCGTCACTGGCGATGGATGGCACTGCAGAAATTGTCACATCTCATCTCTGTCTCCTGCCAGAGCTCCCTTTCCCAAAATGCTGCTGGGCTTTTCCAAATTGCAATGATTTAGAAACAACTCCCTTGTCTAAAATTTTTATTTTCACCCAGGCAAAGGCAGGGGGAGGTGATGTTACGGAGAATTTGTGGCTGGGTCATCCCTGGACGTGTCCCAGGCCGGGTTGGACGGGGCTGGGAGCAGCCTGGGACAGCGGGAGGTGTCCCTGCCATGGCAGGGGGGGCTCTGGATGGGATTTAAGATCCTTTCCAACCCAAACAAATCCACGGCTGTGTGATTCTAGGACAGAACAGAGGCAGCAGAGCAGTGCAGAGAGGAGGCGGGGAGTGTTTGAGCTGGGGTCGCTGCTGTCAGCAGTGATTTCACAGTTTATCCACTTACAGCCCCAAAACAAAATCATCTTTTCGGTTTGCTGGAATTGGGAGGCGAATTTTGCATCGCAGCTGTGCTGAGGATTTGGCTGTGATGAGACACCCAGGATAAAATGTGAAATATGTTTCCTCCTGTTCAACAATTTTACTCTGGTAGAAACCACGTGTTGGCCACATCTGGGCGCGGCTGGGTGAGCGATTATAAAATGTGGGATGGCTTTTGCCGTGGAGTTTATGGCCTAAATAAATAGTTCACAGCACGAGGGTTGAGTGAATATCTGAGCACTGGCCAAGGAGCAGTGGTGCAGAGACACCTGGGCAAGCTGGGTCCTAAAATCAGCCCATTTGTAGGTGGGAGTTCATGGCATGGAGAAAATATCAAGTGTGATTTGAATGAAATTCCTTGGGATTCTCCCTGGCTCACGTTCAATCTCAGCTTACCACCTAAAACGTAATTTTTGGAGGACTTTAATGAGGTTTTTAAATAGTTTGCAGCTGTGGGAGCTCTAAAAATTAAGGAAAAACCCATCAAAATTGGCTTAGAACACCTGTGAGTTTGGGATTTGGCTGGGAGCTCTGTGCTGCTTCCTCATCTCTCGTTGGCATCTACGTACCCATGGTTATGATCTGGGAGAGATGTGTTTAAATACATCATTTAGGCCAAGTGTGACTCTTCACTTGGTAAATAACAGAATGAAACACAGAGGAGGGAAAGGAAGTCAGATTTTACAGAGATAAAAATGGATGCTGGGGCTGGATCTCCCGGCCCAATTTGTTTCAAGGTTTGGTGGAGTGATTTGAAAAATGGACCTGCAAACTTTTAAAGAAATTATTTCCTAAATTGGAATAATTCTGTGCTCAAAATCAGCTGAAGAATGGAGCTTGTGAGAGTAAATTATGCCCCTGGGAATCCTGGTATTGCTCTTAGCAAAAGAGATTTATAGAGAGAGCAATGAGTAGAGATAGATGCACTGAACTCAGTCTTTGGGAACTAAGACTGATTTATAAGTTTTGGTTTTGCAGTTTGTGCTACCATCAGATGGATTTATAGTTTCCTAAGTAAATTCATCACCATGTAGACAGGAATTTTTTTTCCTCTTTTCCAGAGGGGGAGATCTCACTGAAAAACCAAGCTCATGTTTTGACTCGGATTTTTTATCCCCCTTAAATAATCAAAACAGATAAAAAAACCCCATTTCCATGGGTTTGCAGGCCAGCAAGGGTGACCTGTAGTGAATCAGAGCCCGTTCTAGAGGAGTTTCTGCTCGAGGGGCTGTGCCAGAGGTCTCAGATGATCCCCTTGGAACGGGAGGCTCTCCAGGCATGGGGGGCTCCACGTCCCAGCTCTCAAATCTCCCACCCTCAGCACTGCCCCACTCACCTGTCATTCCCAGCCAGGATGGAAGTTCAGCCTCTCTGAGAAAAAAAGCGAAATTTCTGAGAAAAAAGCGAATTTTCTCAGGAATCTGGTATTTCACACCGCTCCTGAGCAGTTTGGATAATCATCTTTAATGCTTATTTGGGTCCTTGCAAAGCAGCTTCCGAATTTATTTAGGGGTTTAGACCACAGGATGCTGAATGTCTGACTTGGATCAGCAAGGAGGAGAATTTCCAAGAGCTTTTCCTTATTCATCCCCGTAAGAAGAGTGCTGGAAAATTTCTTGGAGAGTGGGAAGTTAAAGGCCTGGTAAAGAACTGACCTCTGATCAAACTGGGAGTCTAAATCCAAGCTGATCATGGTCCAGTCAGAGTTCATATGTTTGACTTTGGGGTTAAGCTCTAGCATAAGGACTTTGAAACCTGGGGCAGATGCAAAGGGATGTAATGTTATAGATGAGCCTTGAAAATCACGGAGGAAGTTGGTTTGTTTAATTTAGTGAGGAAAGTTACAGGAAAAAAAAAAACCCAATTTTTTACAGTTTCATTGGTGAATATAATTAGAAATATCACAGGGACTTGCTGCTAATACAATGTTGTGCTGCAGGGGGTGTGGGCTGATGATTAAAACCCTTTGCTCCCCTCACCGAGGGCTTTGCTGCTCTCCAGGCAGTGACAGGGAAATCAATTCCTGTAGCTGGGAAATCCATTCCTGCAGTGGCACAGAAACCTGAACTCTCTTTTCCCCTCTGTCCCGGCTCAGATGGACCAGACACTGCCAGGGCTGAGTTTATTCTCCCAAACAAAACCAAGCCTGAAAGACCATCAGGAGCCTCGGTGAATTCCTGCTGCAGGGCACGGTCATTTTCCTCCCCCTGGCATTGTTTTGATATCTCAAGAATTCCGAATTCCTGTAAAGCCAGCACGCTCCCTGTGAAATAATTGATAGGGCCTGGTGCTAAGCCCATTCATTTTGATTTTGTTAGCTCATTAACGGGCTTCCTTCATCGTCTGCCTTCACTTTGCAGAGCGGCCTTGTATTTAATTAGCATTGGCTGACCTTTTTTATTTAGCTGGTAAAAAGGTTATTTAAGTCCTTAAGAAGAATTACTACAACTACAGCTGACCTGGTAATTGGTGTGTTGTTGCAGGGGCTAATTGGGCTCATATTTGGGCTGGGCAAGGCTGTGCGTGTGTGGTACAAGTATGTGGGCATAAATTAATGTTATTCTTCAGCAAAGGTCAAGGCACAGAGTAAGGAAATAATAAAAACATTGGCAAACCCCTTAATGGCTGGTGGGTGCTCATGAGAGAGATCAGCGCCTCCTTTGAAGCTTTCCCAGCAAATATTCGTGGGGTTTTTTTTCTAAACACATCTAAGATGTAGTCTAGTGAATATTTGGGGTTCCTCCTGATGATGCCTGGCCAGGTAATTGCAGTGATTAACGAAAAACGCCAGCAAGCCTGACTGTTCAAAGATGGGTGTCAAATTGGGGACGATTGTAGAGATAAAACCAACAGCCCCTGCAGAAGTGAGCAGAGACAGTGGCGGCACCGGTGTCTCTGTATTTTATTTTATTTGTTTTATTAACTCTGTTTGAGTTAAATCGGGTCTATTCATCCTTACATTCCAACTCCGTTCTTTTTAAGAGGTGCAAACTGCAGATGAAAACCCAAATCCTGGTGTTCGCTGCACTTGGAGTCGCCACCAATCCCCCGAGCCTGGCAGAGCCTGTTCTCCCAATTCCCATCTCACAAAAGCAAATAAATGCACTAAAGCGCTGCCCCTTCCCACCCCTTTGGAATCACTGTGGGATAAAACCCGAGCCCTTCAGGGTTCAGTGTGCTCAGCCCATCAATCCCATCAAATCAGCTCCCCCAGCCCGGCCCCTGCACCTAAATATTTGTAGGGAACTCCTTCCATGAGGTAACGGTTGGGAGAAATAAGGGGAGAGTTTAAATCCCTCCGTTTCATTTTCCCCTTCTCCTCCCACATCTTCCATGGCTCATTAATTTTCTTTCCATACCAAAGGTATTTTGTGAGCAAAAATACAAGTGTCACCGGTCTTTTATAAATCCTTTCTTTAGCAATTTGAAGGAGAATTTCTGGAAATGCAGGAAAACAAGGGAGTTTAGATTACTTATCTGTTAAATGAAACAAAACCAACAAAATGCTGAGTTTTTTCGAGTAGAAAACCAAAACCAAAACAGAAGAATTAATGAGTTTGGTTGATGGCATGCAGGTAATTGTGTTTCATGAGCCGATGATGTTTTTAACACTCAGACTACACTGGGGTGGATGGGATTTCGAGCAACCTGGGATAGCAGAGGTGTCCCTGCCCATGGCAGGGGGTGGGAAAAGATCTTTGGATCCTTTCCAACCCGAAATGCTCAGCGGTTCTCTCATGGGGATCTTTTCCAGACAGAGTTTCCCAGTAAAATCGTCCTTGGCACAGGTGCCCCAAGCCTGCCTCGTGCCCTAATTGTGTTTATTTGAATCGCAGAGGCAGAGAGAGCAATAAATAAATAAATAAATAAATAAATAAATACTGAGTTTGTGTTACAGCCCGAGACGGAATCTTTAACAAGGCTACTCAGGAGAAAGCAAGTTGCTTTTTAACATTTCACATCAAAAATCGAAGTACCAGGCTGGCTGGAGCTGAGGCAGGCCAGGAAAATCACCGTCCCTCCTAACAGATGCTTTCCTTGACTGATTCAGGCATCCGTAAATGATGAGTGCGCCGCTCACTCGGGGCACTGGATTTTATTTTTATTTTACCTGTTTATAGAGAAACAAAATCTATTCTCTGTAGATAGCAAGGTAACAAAAATCAGAGGCAGAGCTCCTGTTGTTTGCCAAGGCACGGGCATGCTTGACATCCTTTTTGTCTGCATGTTTAGTCTTGAGAAAGAATCTTGCTCCAATCAATTCCTAAAATCTCTATGAGACAAAAAAAAAAATATTGCAATGGAAAATACATTTTCCTGTCTGCAGTGTTTGGTTCAGTATAATTAACATGAATAATGCAAGACAATTTTCTGATAGTTATTATATTAGAGAGCTTAGCTGACTCATAACTGCCCCCATGACAGAGCCAGAATGCAAATTACTTGGATGGAAATAGCACCGAGCTGGTTTGATTAAAATGTGATACATATTTTGAATTAAAAATATTCAAGGTCTTACAAAATGACCTTAATGTCACTTCTCTCCCTCCCCCAAGGCCCCCCAGTGATCCTGAGAACTGTGACGAGCTGGAGTCAGTGCTGAGTTACCAACCGTGTTTGGAGGCAAAATGAGGGAATATTTGATTTCCAGTGCAGGTCAGCGCCCTTTACACCTCACCTGGGCTCTGTTATCACCCTACACCTTTGCAAACCTGGCCTTTATTCCATGATCATTTCTGAAAAAACCGGCTGTAAATATATCCTCGATCAGTGTTTCACGACAGAGGTTTAAAAACTGGTTTTGACCCTTTCTTTTTCCAGCAGAGGGGTTGCTGGGTGAACAATGCTCCCCAGAATTTTCACGTGTGTCATCCCTCATCACGCTACTTGAAGGGTACGGTGATTAATTGCAACAGCTTAATTATCCTGCAAACAAGGCGGCAGAGCTCTTTTGTGCCCTCACATCTCAGTCAGAGCCTGGCGAGGCTCGGGAAGCCTCGGGGCAGAGCTGCCTGGCCCCGAATTAAAGCTGGGCTTGTTTTTGCTCCTTTTAAATGTGCTGCGAGTCCTGAAGCGCCGGGAGATGTTAAAATCAAAGTTGCGCTGGCTCTGTGTGCTTGTCACTCACAGCTCCTGGAGGAGCTTCACGGGGAGGGTACGGGCTTGAAATCCCTGGGTTTGCCACCTTAGGGATGGTCGAGACCAACTCCTCCTTCTGCAGGTTTAAAATCCACCTCAGCAGAAAATCGCGAATTTTTGGCGGCTCCAGAAGGGCAGGGTTGAGCTCTGGATCCTGCTCTGCCTCGGTGCAGCTGGGGAATATTCCAGAAGCAAAACACGCCTTTTCCTGCCTTCCCTGAAAGGGGAGGGTATTCCAAAAGAACAGGTGTTCTTTAATTTGTATTCTTAAAAGAGCCGTCTGTGATCATGCGTTTCTGGAAGAGGGTTTTGCTCAGTTCTTTGGCTCGCCTGGAGATGGCAATGTGGCCGTGTCATTGTCACACCGTGGGCTTCTCTCAGGAGCACTCACAAATTACATAAAGCCAAGAATACAAAATAAAGCTCCGTTCGGGCTGGCTTTGATAATATGGGGAATAAATACGTAAGAAACATCCAGATAATGGAGCTGAAACACAGCTGATTTCACTAAATGAGAAGCTTGGTGAATGGTAAATTAATTTTTTATTGCACCCGAGCACCCAACACACTTCTGATGCCATGTAAAATCCATCGGAGGGAGTGACTTAGACAAAACACGAGCCCTGTGCTGCTGCTCCTGGGCTGGGTGGGAGCAGAGGGAGCTCTCGAGGTCCTCTTCACCTTTTTGCTCCTGTGCCAAACCAAAATTTCTTGTTTATCGACTTAAGCCTGGAAGCTTAAAGATGTTTTTCACAACATTTTGCTTGCTTGTAGCCGAGAGACTTTTTTTCAAAGGGGAAATTAAAAGGTCTTGTGCTTAATTATAGCACTGTGAGAGTGGTGCCAGCTGTAGTAGAACATCCCGGAATGGTTGGGGTTGGAAGGGAACTGAAGGATCACCCAGTGCCACCCCTGCCATGGCAGGGACACCTCCCACTGTCCCAGGGTGCTCCAGCCTGGCCTTGGGCACTGCCAGGGATCCAGGGCAGCCCCAGCTCCTCTGGGAATTCCATCCCATTCCTCATTTATGTTCAATTTTCTCTTGTTTCCAAGAGTTCCAGTGTGGGTTTCCAGCATTACCTTCAATCCCCTAACGGAGGCGCTGATGTGGAGGGAGATGGACCTGCCCTCTGCCAGTGATGCCAGAATGATTTTTTTGCTTTTTCTTTTATACCTCTTCTGGATACCTTTATACCCTTTTGTGTTCTCGGTGTTTGTTTTTAGCCTCCATTCCCAGAGTTGATGTTCTGTTGAGTCGGGAGACTGAACATCTTGGAGGCCTCAGGCACCGAGGTCCTCTCTGGACACATTTTGTGAACTCCAAGCTGGGTCTGGCCAGGGGAGGGGTCCTGGGGAGGGGGGTTCACTCGGCCTCACTCCCTGGGCAATCTTTGATAGATGTGCTCGTTTGTAACACCTCTAATTCCATCCCCGAGCCACCCTGGGGCTGCATTTTGGGGTGGGCATTTCCAGGTGCATTTTGGGCGTGTTCCACCTGGACGGAGAGCGCCAGGGACCCTTGAGATAAACACCAGGGAAAAACCCCTTTTTCCCTTCTGACTGTGCTGGGCTCTGGTTTTAAGAACAGGAATAAGGCATCACCAGGACAGCCTACAGGCAGAGCTGGGCAGATATCCCAGGTTTATTTATCCCCAGTTTATTCATCTGCATTCACAGCAAAAGGAACTCAGGATCTCCTACATTTGTATACGAGCAGACTTAAATGCAGACAATCCCTTTGGGTCCTTCAGATCATTAGGAATACAAGGGAACTGGTAGACGATATAATTTGGGAACCCACTTCTGCAGGAAGCTCTGGGGATTTAAGAAATGTGATTGCAGAGTTTTTTTCCACGGGAGACAATGTCTGCAAGCTGAACACAAAGGATTTGCTCGCTAAAATGTTCTGGCTCTGAGCACTGCTTTAAATTCCCCTTTGGGATCCCGACAGCTGAGTTTGGTAAACTGTTTTCTTTGCTGCTTCAGCTTGGATCTCTCTTCCAGTGCCTTATTTCTGTTCCTCCAGCACACCCCATTCCATTCTAATACCTTTGCTGACGGGGAGGTAAATTCAGCAGGAATTGTCACTTCAACACGTTGCACTTTGTAGAGTGTTGAATAATGCATTTAACACGCTGTCGTGATGCCCCTGGCCGTGCCAAACCTCTGCATCCCCGACTGCTGCGCTGGGGCTGGTTGTTTACCGAGCACTTCGTGCTCCAAGAGTTTTGTTCTGCTCATGTGTTCAGGGAAAGGACAGAGGAGACATTCCACAAATAGACTGAGTGACCCCACCAAATGAGAGAGGACGGTTTTTTCCCTCTCCCTCCCCCGGCGTGTTGCTTCCTTACCTTCGGAGGTATCTGGAGGAGAAGGGAAGATCAGTTCTGATGCTCACAGGCTCTGCGTTGTATTTTTGTTCTGTCACTGCTGTTTATATCACCCTAATGTGATATAAACATCACACTTGCTTCCCCAGCTCCTCAAAAGACCTCTTTAATGCCTCAATCCGCTCTCCAGGTGTGATTAACTGCCCTTTTCGAGGTCTACCTGTGCTGTTTGAAAAGCTGACTGCTCACGTGGAACACACCCGCCCCTGGCATCATCCCCCTGCTGTGATTTCAGACACGATCCCAAAGAAGAGGCATTTACTGCATGGAAATGCTTTTAAAAAGTCTTGCTGTCCCATAAAATGTGGCCCCATAAAGTCAGGTTCAGAGGCATCCTGTACCTCTCCTTTCCCAAACATAAATGGAGCGTTTGTGGCTCACACGCATCCACGGGAAGGCAAAATCCAGATTATTCCAGAGTGTGGCCGTGTGGGGCTGCATGGGACAGGGAGAGCTCACATTCAGTTATCAAGCATCTCGTTTGGACACTTTTAGTTGATTTGAAAAGCAAATGAAGGAAGGACCTCAACCATCTGCCTAATGCTGTGCTTTTATTCCTGATTTCTTTTCGGATTGTAACTTCCTGGCAGGTCTGTGGCATCCAAGCTCCATTCCCAGATGGAGCAAAGAATGGAGAAGGTGCAGGAGAAATTCACCTGCTGCTGTGGCTGGAGGTGTGAGGAGGATTCACCGGAGCCATCCACAAGGGCTGGATAAAATGTTGTTAATCATTTTACACTTGGGTTAATTGCAGCAATCGTAACCTCCCGGTTGACTTCCAAAGGTTTAGTCCAGGATGTGGCTTGGACAAGGGTTAAATGCCACGTCCAGAGCCTGGGGAAGTGCAAATGTGGGTTCCTGGAGCTGTGGTGCAACCACGAGTGCCATGCTCTGCTTGGTATTCCTGAGCCCAGACCACCAGGAAAGCAAGTGCAGGATGAGAGGGGTGATTGGAGGCACAGCTTTCAGTTCAGATGAAATGATAGAAATTAAAAATCAAGATGGGTAAGGAGAAGACAAGGGAATGATTACCATGGGATGCTGTTTTTCACAGTACAAGGAGAACCAGGAATCAGAAAGCAAATGGGCTTCAAAATAAAATGGAAATAATGTTTAAGAAAGCCAGAGATTAAACTGTGGGGCCTTTGCAGTTGATGCTGCAGCAATTTAAAATACAGATTAGTTCCAGACAAGGTTAAGGGATTTCCTGGAGGACATATTCCAATGTTCCACTTGCCATTTCCAGCTCTGAAAAATGTCATCCTCTGGCTGTTTGGAGGCTGGTGACAAATCAGTGCACACTTGTCCTTGATTACATTGTTCTTTGAGCATCCAACACCAGATAGGCAGGCTCAGGTGACCTCCAGCTGGATTTGCATCTCCACGAGGAGAAGAGCTTGATAACTGTATTGTTCCTCTTGTCTGGTGGAGCTGATGGCTCAATCTGCCATCATGGAATGGAGAGTTTTTTCACGTGGTCTGCAAAGTTTGAGAACCTTTTAAATCCTTGCGCAGCATTTTGTACAAGAGGGCTTTTAAAATGCAGGTCATTATTGTCTGTGCTGAGCTCTGGGTGGTGAATAGGGACGTATTTCCTCTTCAGAAAATTCTATTTATACTGCAATGATGCTGCAGGCCAATTTCTGTATAATTCCTGTGCGTTTATCTTTGTTGATGATGGTTTATTTGAAGAAGTCTGTCTTTATATTGTCAGTGACTTAATGATGAGAATCAGAGCTTTAGGATTTGCAGGAGAAAGGAAGTGCTTGACAGGCACTGCTGAAATTGTTTAACCAATCTTTCATTTTAACAATAGGGAAATAAAATAACTCAAGTGCAGAAATAGATATTTCTGAAGCAGAACATAATGCTCATCAGCATAGATAAACACAGAGAGGATTGATGTGTTTTAAAACTGTGTCAAAGGCTCCTGTTCAAAAGCCACAGTAAAAACAATCGGAGTGGGCTTCTCCTGCACCTCTTCTGTTCCAGAATTAAAAGGGGTTTCTTGGAAAAGGAGTTTTGCCTGGAGATGGGAGCCTGGAGTGGCTTTTCCCTGCCTCTGCCAACTCCGTGCCCTTTTGTTCAGGCTCCTGAGAATGAAGATCATTTGCTGGTTGCCGTGAATTTGGCTTCTAAACCCAGAAATACGGGAGCCTCAGGAGTGTCACCCCAGCAGGTCAAGGCTGGCAGATTTTGGGTGAGGGATGTGGCACTGAACAGCCTCATTTTTCGGGGGTGACACGGCCTCAGGGGAAACTCCCGGTGGGGATCCCAAAGGGGAGATCCCATCTGGGCCTTGCTGTTCCTTTCTGATCGCAACAAATATTTGCAGGTATTTCACTGCAGGGCTGATCAGGCCTCCAGAGCTCCTGCAGGAGCTCCAGCAAGGACACAAGAGGGTGTTTAACCCTGACCCCTTCGCGTGTGTTGACAAACCAGAGTGTGAGAGCAGGGCTGAACACACAACTCCTTTCTCCACCCTCACACTTGGCAATATTTGCCTGTGGAAAGGGAGTCACTGCCCCACGTCGCACCACTGAGTTTGGCTCTTCCCTGTGAACAAACCCGAGGCTCCCCAGCGGGAGAAAGTGTTGATTCCAGCTCCTTTTCCCGGGCCCACTCAATCCTTCCCTGCACTGGTGAGAGCTGAGCTGCTGCAGCATCACCCAAGGCTTCCCACAGCTTCAATAATGGTGTGAAATTCAATCTATTGAGTCATCAAGGAGCGTCTTGCCCTAAATTGGGCTGTCCTTGTTTACAACCAAGCCTTTCTGGGACTGCTCTGCCAGCTTAAAATGTCAAAGTCATGACTTGGCCATCCCTGACCTTCCTCCTTTCCAGGATATCTGCAAACGTGGACATTCCTCTGGTTGTGTCTCCCAGCAGCTTTCCTGAAGTTAAATATTTGCTTGCATAACTGCAGAATCATTCCTGCTGGATTCTGGGGTGTTTCCCTCTCCTCCTTTTCTCCCTCTGTGTTTAATTAAACCCACAAAATGATGGTTTGAAAAATGCTTGTTAGGGATCCGAGGAACTTTGGAGGCTGGTGGATGTTCGTTATCTAATTGAGAGACTTGTCCTTGATAAATGTGTTCCAATCTCGTCTGAGGTCCACAGGAATTAAGCAGTTTCTGATGTGTTGAGAGCTGATACCGCTGCAAATAATGTTTGCACATTACATCTCGAAGGAGGCAACAAAACAAATCTGTTCTTTGTGAACTTTAGTGGGAAAATCTAGGAAATAGGGATGCTGAAAATGAGATTACAGATGGCATTAGCAGTGACCTGCTCAAGCACCAGCCTCTCTGGCTGTAAACAATTCAAGAATATTTGTCATTAATATATACTTTTGCTAATGGGAAAGGGCTGTAGCTGAGTTTTTCCTATGACAGCAATTTCACCCTGGAAAATACCAACCCTATGAAAACCTCCCTGTGGTGAATTGCTGTTTGTTTAAATGAGATGTTTTGATAGGGCTGGAGAATGCAATTGAGACTTTTGTAATCTAGATTAACAGGGAGGGTACCAGGTTGATTTGATGTGTCTGAAGTACTTCAGGGCTGCTCGTTTTGGTTGTTTCATGGAGGGTTTGTTTGTGTTGTTCTTGCCAAGAGGAGATGTTTTGAAGTTTGGATGTTTTGGGTTTTCCAGCAGAAAGGCAACTTCTGTTTTTAAAACAAACAAAAAGATCCTCTTGCTTGGAGAAGGGGAAGTTGGCATTTTCTTTGCCTCTGTGCTCCACGCTTGGAAGAGAAGGAGAAGTAAATGCTGGTGCTGTTCACGTTCCTGTCAATGAGCAAACCCTCTCTTTTTAAAGGCAGAGCAAGGGAAAACCTTGACTGAATTTGCCCAGCTTTCAAAAACTGCCGGAGATGATGTTTTATGACGTGGTAATCAGAAAGATGAGTCCATAATAATATTAGTTAAAGTTCTGAGGACTTTACTTTCTCCCAATATAAAACAGTGTTGAGTGACAAAATCCAGATACTTGCTAACCCTCCCTGTGCTGTGGCAGGAGAAATCAGGCAAAACCTGAAACGTGATGACAATGAGCAGCAAAACATTCTGCAGCACAGAAAATTGCATTTACACGTCTGACTTGAAGGGAGCTCAGCAGGACCTAAAGGACAGCTGTGCTCCTGCAGATCTCCAGGATGAAACTCCTGATCTTCCACAAGTTAGCTCGTTGGTCTGGCAACTTAAATATTGCCCACCGGAATCCTCGTGGGTTGTATTCCAGATGCCATCCCTGTGAATTAGCCTGGCACAGGGAATTTCACCTGGCAGAGCAAGTCAGGTCAGCTGGCGAGTGTTTTTCCTAACCCAGCTCACACACGGTGCAGAAATGCACCCCTGGATTCTGGAAATGCCGACGCCAAAAAGGAATTGTAATAAATATTTCCAAGAACTTCTGGTGACTCGTGGAGTCCTGACCGATGAATCCTGTGCAGGTATTGGCTCCCCCAAATCCCCAGTCACACAATTCTGTCACTTCCTAGGGCAATCCATCCTTACGTGATGCACACATCGATGCTCTTCACCAAGAAAAGCAGCTTTCAAAAGGCTTTTCCTGGTGTTTAAAACCAAAAATAACAGCTCTGCTAAGTTGCTGAAGGTCAGTGTTCAACAGCATGACATCGGATGTGACACCACTGCTAATCTAATCAGGGAAAAACAGATGTGGGAAGCTCCCATGATTTCCTGCTTATTAAGATTAGATTTGTCCTGTGATTATGAGTCTCTTTTGCCTTCTGGAGATGTGGATGCTCAAACAATACTCTAAGATGCATTTGAGACTTATTAAGAGCTGGTTTGGCAGAGCATCTTCCCTATCTGCTGTTGGCATTAATTTATTAATGAGATAAATGTTATCCCCTTCAGAAGTAATTAGGACAACAGTTTTATGTGTGTGTGCATCCCAGACAAGTATGGAGGCGCTACAGATTCCGTAATCTTTGCCATTTTTTCTGAAGACAATTAACTGGGTTAAGCAAACTCTCCCTGTCTCGGTGGCCAGACCTTCAAACAATACCTGGTTTAATTTATTATTTACTACTTAACATCAGTCATGTGTTTCTATTTCCAGTGTCCTCTTTTTCACACTTGACTGAATTTTTGTTTGAATGTTTTCCAGGGCCAAACTCCTCCTTAAGCCTCCCCAGTTAAGTAGAGCTGATATTTCTCGTGGTGCAAGACTGCAGAGCCCAGTTTAATTAATACTCATGGGGTGGTTCCGAACCGTAAACTCCAGTTGCATCTTGAGTGGGAGAACGGACTTAAAATCTTATTTTTCCTGTGAATTTATCTTGTGCAATCACACATTCCTTCCTCAGAGCTGTCCCAGGCAGGGTATTTATCCTTTCTCGGTGTCCAACAGCGTCACCATTATCATCAGCCTGTGAACAAGGAGTGCCAAAGGTTCGTTAATTTTAAAACCCAGGCGCGGACGTGGTCGGGGGTGCGAAAGCTGCCAGCAGGGGTGGCCAGGTGAGCACGGAGAAACATCAGGGGTTGTTCTCAGAATCCCCAGGACTCCCATCTGCCCGGACAAGCTCTCCAGCAGCAGATGTTTTACCGCCTCCCCTCAGCTGCCGCGCCAGCCCCGGCAGCGCCGGCTCCTCGGATTAACGGGGAAATCCAAGGTTGAAGGCAATGATGTCTGAAAATAAACTCCAAATGGCAGCTTGGTGGAAATTAGGCAGGGCTGATTAAAAAGAACGTAACAATCTCTGGTGGTGTTTAAGCGCACCTGCTGCTGTGACACCATCTCAAACCTCTGTTCCTCTGATCCAGCTTGGACCTATCCCACGTCCTTCTCTGGGAACTGAGGTGGCGTGGGTGGGGTGGAGCTAGGAGGGAAGAGGGATTTTAAGTTACTTCTGCAGCCTAAATCCCCGTTTTCTTTGCTGATCCCTCGTGATGCTGTTCCAACATCCATCGAGTGAGTGAAAGGACTGTTCTTTTGGCTGGAACCAAAAGATGGAGCTGCCCAAACTTGGAACCCAAAATGAGGGAGCTGCTGAAGCTCTGTCAAGGTCGGAACCCGAAAGGACGGAGCTGTTCAACACCTGCCGAGGCTGAGCCGCTCGAGGTTTGCCTGGACGACCCCGAGTCACGAACTGAGCGCTGCTGTTTGCAGCCCCTGCTTTTGCCTCTGGCTGGAGCAGGGCTGTGCTCACCGAAACGGCAACTCAGAGCTCTTCCTCAGGCTCTGACTCCTTCCAGCAGATCGGGATGGGGCACAGAGGGCAGATTCTGCAGCCCCTTCTTGTTCCAGCTCTGGTTCTTATGGAAAAGGGCTGCAGGGTCAGACCCGTGCACTTTGCCAAGATTGAATCCTCAGCAGGAATTGCATCTACCACACTCCATTGGTTTTACTTTTGTTTAACAGACCATAAACAATTTGTTTATATAGACAGCTTTTCATCTTCCACAGTGAATCATCAGTGAGCTCTCCAGGGATCAATCGCTACTCTGGTTGTTGCTTTTCATTTATATACCAGGCTTGGATGATTTAGATCCATCAGCATTTCCATCTGAATTCCAAGGCAGCTGCTTTATGGCCTTTTCCTCGCAGAAAAGGATCTTACTAAAAATCTACATTATGGATCTGGCAGATGAAACTTCGCTTTGAAATACTTTGCTATAAAGTAGAAAAGAGGTGTTATGACCTGTTTGCCACAGAGAGGAGAACCCCAGTCCATCAATGCTCAAAGCACAGGTCCCTCTCTCTGGGGATAATGATGAACTCTCCCTCTGTGTGTGCTGAAAGGAGAGGAAATATGTGGTACAGGGCACTGTGGGCCACAGGCAGAGCTCAAAGAGGTGGGAGATCACCAAATGGGCTGAGGTGATGCCCTGAAGGCGACCAAGTGGGCATGAAAGCACAGCCAAGCGTTTTTAGTAACAACTGGAGGTTTTGTGAGAGTCTGAGCATCTGGGATGAGGCACAGCCCCAACTCCTCAGAAGGGCAGCCTGGGTTTTAGGAATGGCTGGAACCAGAGAGAAGAAAAACCTTCTTTGACTTGCAGTTTCATTTTTAGTCCATCTGCGTATTATCCTACAGGGCAAGTGTGGCACACGATCCTCAGGTCGGAACTGAAGGCTGTGTTTCAAGGAGTTTGTCTTTAGTTTTAATTCTTAGATATTTTTAATTAACTTTTTACAGTTTCGCATCTGTAGATGCACGAAGTGTGGTTACACCTCCAGGGGCTGAAGGTGACTGCCATTCTTCACATTTCCATCAGTTCCTTAGGGAGGAACCTCTCCTCCTGGAGCCCAAATAAGGGATGAGTTTGATGAAAAGCATTTCCCCTCAATTGTCACTGAACTCTTGGGGTGATTTCCCTTGCTGACCTGCAGAGGTAACTCAGATTAACAGCCCCTGGGATTGCTTTTAACCTTAGAGGGAAGGAGATGCTGCAGCTGCTTTGTTGTGAAAAATCCTGGATAAAATAGTGAGATTATTCCTTGAACCACCAAATGTACTTAATTCAAATTAAGTCTGGGAAGGAACTGCTTTTTCCTGTCAAGGACTTTATTTTAAAAAGTACTCTGGAGCAAATAATTAATTATCCTCTCACCTTGCATTTGGTGATTGCTTATAATAAGAGTCCACCTGGAGAAGCAGTTGGCTTTTTCCTTCATTACATATACATAGACCCAAAGAATTTTTTATACTCCAGTAAACATAATTTGTATTTCATGACGTGTTATGAGTTTCTCGTTGTATGTATGTCTTAAAATGAATTTATAAATAATTTTTATGGTTCAGTGAGAAAAGCCATTAAGGTGGTTTAAATGTTTGGAAGTGCAGGAGTTGAAAGAGTGGGTTGATATATGGGGTGGAGTGGGAGTTGGGAGCTGTGCAGGAAAGCCATAGAGGAAATCTAGAGGGCTTCAACTACAAATTATTAAAATTACCACTGGTAGAAAGAGTAGAGAAGAGAATTTAAAGGTGAAAGAACATGAGAAACATTCAAGTAATAACAGCACAGTGTTCGCTCACTTATTGTGATCTATTTAGATCAAGGTAAATGTTAGATTCATTTTAAATGTTTAAATAAATCAGCGAAGGTCTGCAAATAATCTGTCTGCTAAGGCATTGTCCTTCCCCCACACCTTGGAACTGTTTAGTCTAAGAAATGCCACTTGTGACCCTGCAAAAATCTAGTGATGGGCCTCTAGGTTCATCCCGAAATTTCTAATTATTCTGGACAACAGGATGCACAAAAAAACAACTGCATTGTGCGACTCCTGGAATCCTGGAGGTGAATTTCCTTTTTCTCCTCTAGCACGAAAAGCACGGTGCTAAATCCATGGGAATGAGTGGATGTGGAGTGTGGCACCATCTCTGCTGAACTACAGAAACTTTCTGCAAAGAATTCCTCAATCACTTCATTCCGGAGAAGAGCAACTGCTATCAGCTCTAATTGCCTCCCATGTCCCAGGGTAAGGTCTCTTAACGATTTTTCTGTGTTATTTTTAATTAACTAGAACACGCATTTGTGCATAGAAATCTCAGTGCAAACCTCTACAAGCATTTTTATACCTCCGTCCAGCTGCCACGCTCTACAGGCAGCGATTTCGTCCCACTCTCCTGGGTTGGAATATTTTCCATCACCATCTCCATGAGCTGGTGGAACCAGGTGGGCGCTGTTCCTGGCCCCCTCCCTCCAGAATATCATTTGTTAATTGGCTCATCAAGGTTTTGCCACGTGACCCATGGATAACTCCCTCTGAACTATCATTTGTTAATTGGCTCATCAAGGTTTTGCCACGTGACTCATGGATAACTCCCTCCGGACTCTCATTTGTTAATTGGCTCATCAAGGTTTTGCCACATGACTCATGGATAACTCCCTCCAGACTATCATTTGTTAATTGGTTCATCAAGGTTTTGCCACGTGACTCATGGATAACTCCCTCCGAACTCTCATTTGTTAATTGGTTAATTAAGTTTTTCCCANTTCTGACTCTGTCAGTGGTTTTTTTGTACTATTGCATCTATTTTTACCTTTCCCCCCTTCCTATTAAATTGTATTTCTGACCTGCAGTCTCTCACTGGTTTGTTTTCAAACCTCGACATCCATTAGGGCTGTTCTTGCCAGATTTCCTGGGGAATGTGCCGGGATCAGCCACGGGGGCAGGTGAGGGACCAGGGCTGCAGCACGAGGACAAGAACCAGGTTGTGAACACCCCTGAATCCACTGAATTTCATGATAATATGTATTTACAAGGGCATGGAGTGACAGGACACAGGGAATGGCTTCAAACTGCAGGAGGGCAGGGTGAGATGGGATACTGGGAAGGAATTCTTCCCTGGGAGGGTGGTGACGGGCTGTGATGGGATTCCCAGAAAAGCTGTGGCTGCCCCTGGATCCCTGGAAGTGTCCAAGGCCAGGTTGGACGGGGTTTTGGGGCAACCTGGGACTGTGGAAGGTGTCCCTGCCCATGGCAGGGGGTGGCATTGGATGATCTTTAATGTCCCTCCCAATCCAAACTCTTCCAGGATTTTATCATTTTTAGGTACTGTTTATTTAACTGTCTAAAGCAAATGACTCAATCTCCTCACATTATTGTAGCCACTAACTAAATGACTCCATAAAGCATAAAAACCAGTTATTGGTTATTTCAAACGTTGGTTGTGAAGGAAATCTGTGACTCAGAGAATAAACTGGGCATTTCCAGGCTACTGCTGACAAACTGAGAGGGGAACTTTCATCCTCTTCAGGGTTAAAATGTTTTAATTGATAAGGAATTTTGTGCCACTGCATAAGCCATTAATTTAAACAAATAACCAAAAAACAAACCCACACACAAACCCGACAACATAAACAAAAAAGTGGTTTTTGCAGAACACTTCCCTGTTGGAAAATGATGCCACAGTGAAGTCAATTTTGACAGAGAATCCAAAAGTGGCTCCTGGTTCTGGTCCATCCCCTGACCTCCCTCTTTTCAGATCTCTGGGTTTGAGATGCCTCAGGTGTGCAGACATTTGGAAGGACAGGTTGGCTCACGGGCTCTCATTGAAGCTGTCAGTGAGTGTCTGGTTTGCCTTTTCCTTTCAGGAGACTTTTCCCTAAATAATGCATCTTCCACTTCGGGATTGCCATGGCAACAGTTCATTTTGAATTACAAAACAATTAGAAATCAAACCCCACATAATCCATCTCTGTGTAAATCAGTGCCAAGAGGTGGGTAGAGACTTCAACATCTTTATTTTGGGGGGTTAAAACCTGCTGCTGCTTGCCATGATTTGATGGAGAATTGCGCTAAAAAGCTCCCAAAATTCTTATTTAGGTAGAAATGCTCAATTCCCCCTTGAATGGGTGTCCTGTAAGGAGGTGGTTTTGTTTTATTTAAAACAAAAAAGACAATAAACACCTGCCCTGTCCCATCCAAATTCCTACATACTAAGCTGTTGTAGGAAATTATCACTTTGCCTTTCAAACCCTATTATTGTATAGCTTCTTAAATATTTAGTTTTCATTAATGAACACACTCCAGTGCTATCACGGAGGAAGTTGGTTTTGCAAATCCCTTGTAGGGCTTGAAAAACTTCTACCCCAATTTCGGGGACGTTTGCCTGTGAGCAAGGCTTGAAAATGAAAAGTTTTCTCTCTTGCTGGAATTCCACAGTAAATGTCAGTATGAATAGAATTAGAATTTTTATATATCACCACCCCTCTCTTCTGCTGCAGGTAGGCAGCAAAATGCATATGTTGGCTGGTGGCAAAATGTCATTGCTCTGTCGTGAGCAATTGTGGGTATAATCCAGGTGTGGGGGTGATATTTTCTCTGCTAGAGGTCACTTTGGAAAAGGGCATGGAGCAAGGAGGGGAGGAAAAGGGTGTTCTCTGAGCTGGAAATGACAGTAGCTCTGCCTGCACTCAAAAGCTGCTGTCTGGGAGGCGTTGGTGGAATCGAACAGGAAGTTTCTGCTTAATAATTAAATAAATTGGAATAGAAATGGTTTTTACACGGGTGGAGTGGTCCTGTGGGAGCAGGAGCTGCTGCCTCGGTCAGAGACGTCTTCGTGATTAGCAGGGCGGGTTTGTCAAAGCTCTGTTTGTACAGCTGAGGGTTAATAAATGTTCGTGTGGCTGTGCAGAACCACTGAGAGGACAACAGTGGCACAAACTGAGTAAAGGTGAGCCAGTTCTGGGTTTGAGACGAGCCCCTGGCAGGAGGGGGCAGCCGGGGGGATTTGGGATTTATCCCAGGGAACAGGGACAGGAGGAGAGGGAACGGCCTCAGGCTGGGCCAGGGAAGGCTCAGGGTGGGCATCAGCAGGAATTTCCCCATGGAAAAGGGTTTTTAGCATTTTTTTAGCACTGGCAGGGCCTGCCCAGGGACCAGGATGGGGTCCCCGTCCCTGGAGGTGACACTCAGAGCTCGGCGCTGGGGACAGGGAGGGGATTTGGCACAGCTCGCACTTGATGATCCCAGAGGGCTTTTCCCACCTGAGGAGTTCCAAAGAACATCCCAAGTGTGTGACTGCTTTATTTTGATGGGTGATCCTGTGTTTCACTGGGGTTTATGAGAGCAGAAATACGGAAATGTGAAACTTAACAGTTAATTTACTATTAACATGTAGGAACATCGACAATAACGAGAAAAATTTATTGTTTTCTAAAGAATTATTACAGAATATCCAATCAACAGACGACTATTGATAGTGACTCAAGTCCTCCTTGCAAGCATTGATCACTGATAAAGGTTCCTGTATCTCTTTTTCCCCCTCTGCTCCATCCAGGACTTGGTAACAGTGCTTGCCAAAGCAGGTGTCCATCTAAATAATTTCTGCCTTTTCTCCAGGATGTTGGAATCTAAGTCAGGGATTTAACATGCAATTTAACCTGCAGGTCGTTTTTATTGCATAAAAATGTGAGCTGAAGAAATTAATCTGAGCTATTTTTTGTTGTGAACTGATCAATTTGGGGTGATTGCATCAAAATGCAGCAAAGTTTTACTAAGGGAATAAAGTTTAAATTGAATTTCCCATGAACCCTTGAAGGATGTCAGCAGCAAGCTGAGGGTCTGTTGGTCTTAATTGGGATGGTCTGATAAGGAAAATTTTATTCCGAGTGGTGATTTAAAAAGAAATTATGGCAGGAGGTAATCTGAAAGGCTACAACACTCTTTTTTACCCTCAACTCGGCCTTTTCTTTTCCACAGTACAGATAAAAATCTATAAATAATTATATGCTATTACATTGTTACATTTCCTTCTTTTTAGTGCAGTTCCTGCACAAATGATGTTTAGGACCTGTATTCCTAAGGAATATTTTAAGAATAATGGCATAACCAGTTTAAGGAAATACTAGCAGGCAAGAGGGATTTGATTCAGTATCAACAGTCACATCTGTTGGTTGAATATTCCATTGTAATTTCTTAGAAAAGAAAAATATTCCTATTAAATGTTGGTGTTCCTCCGTGTTATGTTAATAAATTAATTGTTAAGTTTCACAAGTCTAAAGTGTTTGGGATGCCATGAATGACTTCGTGGTTTCATTTTAAAAAATAAAATAAAGCAATGAACAACGGAATGATTGACAGGAGGCTCGGAATTCAGCTTGTGCCAGCCTTAGTTTTGAATAACTGGGAATATATGAGCTACTATCATTAATTATCAGCTATAGAAATAATCTAACTGGGGAATCACTTGCTTGAAATAGTGAAGCAGCAAAGTACACACGTGGTAAAACAGATAGAGAAGTTTTACAGGTTGCTCCAAAGCAGTGAAAACCCAAAGCTGTCGGGAATATTTCAATTGCCTCCTCTACAAAGGATGTGCAATTAAATAAGCAATTAGTTATGGATTATTCACTCAGCTTGACTGCTGGATATTCGAGTAGCACGTTAACCTTGGAATGAAGGGTTTATAGCCCTTATTGTTCGCCAATAAATTAAACCTGCATTTAAAAACTCACCCTACCCGGGCTTGATCTTGCGAAGAAATTTTGCTGCTGATTATTGATCACAGCAGGGACACTGAGGCACCACGGTGGAACAGGCTGGAGGTGCACGTGGAGGACGATCCTCCCTGCCTAAAATCGCTTTTAAATGACTGGGGGGGTGAGGGAGAGGGAAGAGATGCTGAGGTTTCCTTTAAAAAGTGAAAAGCTTCGCAAAGAACCACAGAATCATGGAATGGTTTGGGTGGGAAGGGACTTTAACGCCCACCCAGTGCCACCCCTGCCATGGGCAGGGACACCTTCCAAAATCTCAGGGTGCTCCAAGCCCCCTCCAGCCTGGCTTTGGACACTTCCAGGTAAATTGTTCTGGTTTTTTTTTTAAACAGTCTCTAAAATCCTTCATCCAGGTCTCACTGGGTCAAGCCCCCAAATGGAAGAGTCCCTTCCCTGTCTCAAGCTCCTCTGGGGCTTTCTGCAGCAGAGGATGGAAAGAGCACCAAACCTGTCCCTGGTTTTTGGATTCCCTGGTCGCAGCTGTGCTCCCGAAAGAGCATCATAACCCTGGGTCAGTTGGCAATACCCAGAAGGTGTTCTATAAAAATGAAAGGAACTCGATCAGAACCGAGATGAATTTTTTTTTCCAGAGCAGTTTTTCCATGTGCTCCATCCGCTTTGGGTTGTCCAGCAACAAAAGCTGCGTTCGACATCTGAGTGGTGGCACCTCATTTTTCTTCTTGCCTAACCAGGTAATCCATTTTTGCGTGAGAAAAGGAATTTTTTTGTGTGTGGGAAAAGGAGAAGCGGGAGGTAGTTCAGAGGTGCTGGTTGCTGTCACAAACAATATCTGTGCCCTGCTGCCTAAACCCGTGATTGCTTTGCCCTGGCACAGAGAAATTTCTGAGAAGAAATTCCAGAGAAGTTTCTGTCTTCTGCACGAGCTGCACAATCCGAGGGGTGGGGATGAAACCCTTCCTTGTATTTCCCCAAACCATCCAGGGGGACCACATGGATCTCCAGTATAAACAACATTCTTTATGTCCAAGAACATTTAGGGGTTTAGGACACATTAGGATTTCTGCTATATTTTTAAACATTTTCTATTCAAGGCAGCTTGAAGAAAAAGCAGATCTGTGATTGAATTTAGCAGTTTCTGTGCTTCAATAAAGTGAAGCAAGGCCAGGCAGAGCAATTACCCCCCACACCATCAAGTGATCACATTAAAAAGGAAGAGTGAAGTTTTCATTGCTTAAAGGGAGAAAATTTGAATTCAAAATAAATCAAAAATATTAATGTGTTGGAGAAATGAGTTTAATGATGTATTTAAAAACTATTAAATTAATGTTTCTCATTAGTGGCACGGCTTAATCATTCTCTGCAAGCAGAGGGAAGAAAGTAAAGCAATATCGTAGAAGATCAAATAGTGATTCAAAATTAATTAATCCAGCATTGTATAAATCAGGTAGCTTCAATAAAAATACTAGTTCAATATTCAGTTCTTACGGGCAAAATTAAAAATAAAAAATGCCTTAATTAGTGCCTTTTCATTCAATCCACCTGACCTATTTATTTTTAATTGAACTACAGGGTGCTAAGCATACTGTGGAAGTGCTAATTGCAGTACTAAACTTTTTAACATTTCCCCCTGGACTCAACACCTTGTTTTGCAGGAGAATATCTCAGAATAATGGAGAAAATCGGTGCCTTGCTGTGCTAGGAGCTGCTGCTGTGTTTCCTCCCCGGCTCCCGACCTGTTCCACGCTGTGCAAACACCTCGTGGCTCTTGCTGCCACGAATTTGCTTTGTCTGTGTCAAGATTTATCTCGCAATTTGTGCTTTGTGAACTCGTTGGAAGAACTGAGTGGCAGCAGCGCAGGAGCTTGCGTTATTAACTTTAATAATTCGTGAAGTTCGAACTGCTCGAGCAGCCTTTTAATGAATAATTGCTTTTACATTCTGTTTGTGCCAGTGTGCCTCTTTGCACAGAAGTTTTCTCGTGATCCTACAAGCAGAGGTGTTGTCCTGGGTCAGGTTTATTCCTGCTGGGTAAATGGGAGGAAAACCAGGGCAGTGATGTCTCTGTAACCTGAGTCAAAGTGACAAGGAGCTCATACAGCTTGAGTTAAACAATATTTATGTAACCTTAATATCAACATATTTATGTAACCTTAATATCAACATACCCTGTAACCTGAAACAATAGCCTTCTACACTTATACAGCCTAAATCATGAATTTTTACTTATGTAGCTTAATTCATAACTTCTGATACCTATAACTATAGTTTTTACTTCTGTAACCTAAATCATAACTTTTGATACCTGTAACTTGATGTATATACAACCTGAATCGTAACCTTTGATGCTCATATATCTAATATGAATAACTTTTTATACAATGTAATGCGTAGGAGATGGTTAACGAGTTGCCTAAATGCTGACTAGACAAAAAGAGAGAAAAAGACTCACCAGGTGTGTGGTTTCAGAGATAGATAAGGGTAGTACTAACGAGAAATTAGCAAGTGCAGAGCCAATTAACCACAAAACAAAGAATTTAGGCTGGTTAAGAGCAGAGAGACCGAGGAGCACCAGAACTACGCACGCTCCGAAGCCAAAGCTGAAAAGTTCAAGTGCGAAGAAGACTTTGGAAGCTTCATCAAAGACCCCCACAGACCCCGAATTAGGGGAGCGCAGGCGCAGTGAGAAGAAATTACCCAATAACCATGAGATCACGTTATGTAAATTATTTCCAGACCGTGTGTGATGATGCTGTGATGGCACAGCCACATTAAGCTTAATTTACTGTATAAATAAAGGAGAACCTCTGATATTTTTCTGTATTCCATGATGAAAAGCCCTCCTGTTGGTTTGTGTTCCAGGGATGAATATTTAACTTATTAATTAATAAGTTAATATTAATTAATTAATAAGNTTATTATTAATTAGTTATGGATATACTTATTAACATGGGAACACCTTTCCTTGCTGCAAAGAGGTTTTTAATTTAAATAAAAGGAATAAATCGCCCGGGAATAAAGCGCTGTTAGTTCCTTGTGAAAGCTTAGGAGTATCAGCCCGCTCTGTTATTTCTCCTGTGTGATTCCTGCATTTTTGGAGCTTCTGTGCAACTCTTCAAATCCTCTCTGCTGAGGCATTTCTCACAAGTCCCTCTCTTAGCAGCGTGTGATTTATGATGCTGTAAAGGCGTTTTGCTGCGGACAGCTCGCTCCTTGATGTTAATGCGAATAAATTGAAATCTCTGGTTGCAAAGGCTCCGCACTGGAGGGTTGTTATAACGCATCACAAAAACCTCCTTCCCAAGGCTCTCCCGAACGTGTAAATAAAGCAGGAGGCAGCTCAGCCAGCTCTGCCCGCGTTCCGAGAGCGATTATTAAACCAGAGAAACATGACTCGACCCTGGAACTCGGAGTGTTCTTTGAGCTGAGCCCGGCCCTGCCCACCCGGCTCTGCACAGCTCCACTCTGCTCTCAGCTTAATTAGGGGCTCTCCACTCATTACCCAGGGCGTTCTGAGGAAAGGCTCTTGCACGGCTCCGTTCTGGTTTCAGTGTGTTAATAAAGAGCTAATCACCTGTTTAGGACGAATGATTAAAGGAAGTGTTTTAATCTAAATAAAGCCCTTTTCTTCTGCAATAGCACTCTTCGCGTGGTTATTGGAGAATATCTATTTCTCCTCAAATTCAGGCACACAAAAGAGGTGTAAAATAAAAGGCAAAAAAAATCATTCTGGCATCATTGGCAGCAGGGAGGCTGAAAGCTTCTCTGAGCACAGGCAAATATTCCTGGGCTTCAGCAGCTACAGCAGCAGAGGTTGGGGTGGGACGACACAGGAGACCCTGGTGGGGATGGATGGGGAGGCTGGGCTTGGGGTCCTCACCAGCGAGGCAGCGAAGTGAAATTATACTGAAATTTTCAGCGAAATCCTTAGCCCTGGAGCACAGAAAGCTTTTCTACACCGACTTTCGGCTGTGTGGAATCCTTATTTGAAGACTCCCCTGCAGAAAAGGCAAAAAGTCTGTGGTAAATAGGTGTCCCTCGAAGCTCTCGGAGAAAAAGCGCTCCTGGTGTCCCTGGAAATTTTGCTTCAGTCTTAGGGAGTCATCAAATAAGAGAGTGTGAAAGTCAGAGGGGAAAAAACAGCAATTCTGAGCAGGCCACGATCAGCTGGGGGTAACTCAGTGCTGGAAACTCGGGACAGGTTAAGCCTGGCCCGTTATTCTTGCCTTTATTTCACTATTCACAGGTCAAGAGCCACTTCAGGCCGGGCTCTGAGCTCCTCCTGCCTTTCCTGCTGAAACCCAGCCCAGCAGCTGCTGTGTGAGCACTCAGAGGGGCAGAGACCATGCGAGGTTAGAGATGGAGTGGTTGTCTCGGTTTCCAGTTTTGCAGGGAGCTGCTTCAAGTGCAGCTCGTGTCAAAAAAAAAATAAAAATCATCAAACTCCTGAAGTGGCTCTTGGGTTGATTCACCCGGGCTGGGGCTGCTGCTGGCTCTGCCTGTTTTGTTCTGTGCTCCCTTGGAGTCAAACATGCTGCAGCAATATTCGTTAAGTGCCTGGTTTAATTTCATCTCCAATTTAAATTTTATGAGGCAGTTATGTGTTAGTTAAAGGGCCTTTTTTGAAATGACTGGAAAGATCAGGTGAATTTTAAAACAGTGGACATTTAAAACGTCGTAGCTATTTTAATTGAAGTGAATTTTAATATCTGAATGACATCTTTGTTAATACATTAAAGATGTTTAGTGCTATTAATTGATATGGAACAGAGTAGCAGTGACTTTATTATGCGGTTTAAAATACCAGTTGGTGTTAAAGCTATTTCTGCTTTGCATTTCTATTAAATGCCAACTGTAACTTCCATAGAGGCTGCTGGAGACCTGACTATTGATTAAATTACCTTCCAATGAGGGCTCGGTATCAGGCAGTGAACATTCCTTATAAACGGCCTAGGAAATCTCTGGTTTGAGAAGGAGGAAGGTTGAAATTTCGCTTTATCAAGTGGCAGTTCAAGTGCTGGTTTGGCTTCAATATGGAACAATAAGGTTACTGATGAAGATTAAAAATAATGCCGTGACAAGAAAAGGTTGTTATTAACCTAGTGTTGGGTTTTTAATTTTTTTTTGTAATTCTGCCCACCATGGAGCATCCCAGCTCTTGTGTCTCCCTGGTTAAAAAGGCTGGGACAGGAGATAAGGGGGTGAGAGGAAGAGATCAAGGTTAGATGAGGATCTCAGCTGTGGCCCCTTTTGTAAAATTAAGGGAATTTGCCTTCTGTTCCCTGGTTCTTCTGCCTCTGCTTTAGCCTTCTTGCTCATTTAAATACAAGCTTTTCAAGGAAAGTTATATAAAAATCTTGACAGCTCCTTCTGGCAGCTCCATGTGATGAGAAGATCAGTCATTCTTCAGCTTTTGCACATTTCCTGTGCTGGCTTCAGAGCCAGAGTTTCCTTTTTTTCCCCCGACAAATGATTTCCTCCTCAGGCCTCGGCTGTGGAAATTCACTTTGGGTTGTCTGAGCGTGTTGGCAGCTACAAAAATCCGATCAGAGCGTGGCAAAGTGGACAAATGTTTTCAGGAAGTGTTTGGTTCCTTGTTTCTGGTGGGATTCAGGTGCAGAGGCAGGGACAAGGGATGTCTCTGCTGCTCTGCACCCACAGGCAGCTGAAAAAGCAGATTGCTCCCAAAACACTCAAGGCAAGGGGTGCTGAAAAGGAAATTTCATTTACTATTTTTTTTTTTTCCACCTCCAGGTCAGGGACAGACCTAATACTTGTTTCTTAAGGTCGTTTAGGAAATCTGGGAGAGATTCAGGGAGAAAATTTTTCTTTTTTTTTCCATAAAAAACAGCAAAATTTTCTCCTTTTCCTCTTTGAAATCCAGTTTAATATCCTCTGATGCAGCTTTGGAGGTGAGGATATCCTTTGGGTGAGGATCAACGTGCTGCCCCCAAATATCCTTTACCCTTGTGGGGGGAGCTTCCACAAATTATACACCTGACATTTCTATATTTGAAATTTTTGGGATTAAAGGCTGAGAGTGCTTCCTTTGGTGCCTTATCTGGATGGTTTTTATTTGAGTTCTCTTCCACTGGGCATCTCTTCCACCCAGACCTCCTGCAAAGCACATGGATGATTTTCTAAGGGTCCCTCTGGTATTAATGAGAAGCATTTTGTCAAGGAAGCATCCGTGGAAAAGCCAAGGAAAAACGCAAAGGAACCATTTGTTCACGTGATGGTGGAGAAGAGCATTTGGTGTTAACTTGATAAATGCCACCACTACAAGGGCACGATAAAACACCTAAAAAATGGGATGTGTGAGACTCTGCCCACTCTCCAGTTTTATGTAACTGCACCGTGACAAATCGAGGCATTAGACCTGATAAGGTTTTAATAAAAATGCAAATACAGAAATCCTGGATTAGAAACGCTGGAAGTTAGTTCTTACCAGTGAAATAATCTACTTGTTCTGGCCGTGATGATGACGACTGTGCATATGGTATTTTGGGGGCTTTTTTATTCCAAATATTGTGGAAATGTGGCTGTGGGAGAGTGGCAGCTGGACTTTGAGGGTTGTTTCATTTCAGAGAGGATCCGAGTGAAACGGAGACTCCCTTCCAGAGGCTGCTGTGCACACGCATTTCTGACCTCGACAAATTCACAGTCCTGGTATTTAATGTGGAATAAAGCACGGGAGAGACATTGGGGGGGATGAGGGGGGAATGAGAGGAGCCTCCAAGGGGAGAGCAGGGCAGTGGATGAGCCGAGGTCTCTTGGTTTAGAGCCTGGTGGCTTTTCCCAGAGTCAACTCCCTCTGATGGCTTGGAAATCCCAGCGTTTCTGCAGTGATTCCAGAGGTGCCGCATCCAGCGGCGATTCCAGAGGTGCCACATCCAGCGGTGATTCCAGAAGTGCCGCATCCTGCAGCGATTCCAGAGGTGCCGCATCCAGCGGCGATTCCAGAGGTGCCCGACTGCGGGACAGGCATCGAGCGACAGCTCACTGCTCACCGGGGAAATAAAAACTCCCCTTCCCTCAGCTGGGACTCAAAGCCTCCGAAAATAAAATCCTGGCCATCAGCACGGGGCCGACCCGCGGATTTCTAGAGCTGCTCGCAAAAAGCGCTGTGCAATAGTGCCAGGAGCTGAGGGGTTGTCCTCACCCGGGGAAGAAAAAGCGAGTTAGAAGCTGGGCAAGGATGATGGGTTTGTTTCCCATCTCTGGAAGGAAAGGATGAAGAATTCAGCAGCGTTTCAAACGCCCTGTGCCACAAATCCTCTTGGAAATGCAGCCCGCGAAAATGAAGTTTGGTTTGAGATGGGGTGGGGGAGATCCATCAGCACTGGGAAGGAGATTTTCCCTTTGTTCTGGCTGGTAACAAACATCGGCCGGGCTGCCGGAATTACCCAGCTCATCAAGGTTGCAATTAGCACCTCGTTTGATTAATAAAGTGTCCAGTGCTCTGCTGTCCCTGCCTTCCCTCACTGCCCCTCAAGGCATGGCAGGGTTCTGTGCTGCCACAGGAATTATCTCCTGCCATTATCTGGTTTTAGAAATGATGCTGTATGCAGATTATCTCTATTAGATGAAGTTAGAGAAATATATGTACACACACACCTTTCTCCCTCCGGGTTTCTCCTTTGTCCCTGATGCTGCGTTTTAACTGATTTTTTTGGATTTTTTTTTTTTGATTTTTCCTTTTATTTCGTGTTGTCAGGGTGACTGACACCCTCGACTGTGCCCAGTAAAGCTCTGGATTCCCAGCCAGGCCAGCCCTGGGGTTCCTGGAGCTGTTTGATCAGAACAAAGCCCCCTTTAAGAAGCAGAAAAGGAGAGAATCCACAAGGAGAAGAATTTATTGAGACAGTAAAAATCACTCTGCAAAACTGGCAATGCATTAGTGCCCGTGTGACTCAGAGGAGAATTTGGCAGGCAGAAAAACCCATTTATTTTGATCAGGTGAAGACAACATTTCTGCAGAGACAGGAATTTCTGCACAGGTAATTAATAGATGATCCCTGTCCTGAATAACTCGGTGCTGTTATGGATGAGGGTATTGGGTCCCTTTTCCAAGGGTCAGAACGCAAGGGCCAGGCCCTCCACTAATAGAAAAAGTAAATCACTGCTGCTGTTTATATTCCTTTGCCAAGTGCAGGAAAACAGAGCTGGGGAAGAGGCTGCTGGAATGAGGCTGTAAATGATCAAGGCGAGTGGTGATCAAGGGTCTGGGAGACATTAAAAAAATATTAAAAAAATTAAAAATCTTGGAAAGCCAAAGCAGCTGCGTCAATAAATCGTTGAACACTCAAGACTATTTTGTAGGGGCAAAAAGCCCATTGTGGAATTCCCCCCGAAGGTAATTTTGTTTTCCTGCGATTAAAATGAATGCTTTCACTTGTGAATATATCCCCAACCAGTACAGTTCGAAGGGCTGCTAATTAGCAGAGCCCAGATGAGGGAAGGGAATATAAAAGGCCGAGCTAGTTCCAGAATAGCAGGAACTTCATCTGAAGTGGAGAAATGAACCCAGAGCAGAACCGGGGAATCCAAGAGTCAGGGAAAATAAATGTCTTTTAGGCATGAAAGGGAAAGAGGTTTTATCGCAGGGGAATCTGAGCCAGCTTCTAAAAAATCAGCCCAAATTGGCATCGAACCCAAGCAGGATGTTTCAGCGAAATGTGAATTTTAATCTCAATGAGAGAAGAGAGTCAAAGGCTTAGGATTCAAAGAGAAAAAAAGGCAAACAAACTGTTGCATAATGGAAATCATCCTGCCATCAAGAAAACATTGGGGTTTTTAAATGTCTGTGTTTGACTTCTGGAGGGAGCGGGTGCATAATGAACTCCTTTGAAGGCAGAGGACGAGTGGTTCTGGTTTCGTGCGAGTTTCCGACGGTAATTAAGCACCTTTAAAGAACACAATTAAAGGATGTTGACACATTTAAAGTGTCACAATTAAAGTGTGAGGGCTTTCTTGAATAGTCTTAATTTCAGCAAGCTTTTCATGCTGGATTCATGGGGAATGTGAAAAGGCACTTCATCCTCCCTGGAAAGGCACGAATGGGGTAGAAGGCCAGAATCATAAAAATGAGGAAATGCAGTCTGAGGAGGCAGAAGAAGAGATTGAACAATTGCTCAAGAGTTACCTCAAAAGCACCAAAATATGTTAATAGAAGTTCAAATAATGATCTGCCATTAGCTAATTTGGGGCGCAGTAATTACATGGCTAAAGGTGGAAAAAACCTGCACGTGTATTAGGGGGGACAAATGTAGTGATGAATTCTTTTTAAATGGCTTTTCTTTGTGCCAAGCCCAGTGTTCTCATTCGTCTTGGGAGTACCTCGGTGTCTGCTTTGTGGGTTTTTTTTCTCGGTGTGGGATTTGTTTTCTGTTTGGTGCTTTCCCTTTGTATTTTTAGTTCCCTTCTCCCCCAAACGTTAAACAGATGCTGCTGCGAGCGGTAGCCTGGTACATTAATTACTGCACGTAATGAATCCCAGAAAATGTAATAAAGGCCTAATTGGTGTCAATAAAAGAAACACTGACAAATGCCCGTGCGTGCACTGCAGGCAACGTTTGGCAGCACACGAGCAGAAGAACAAACCACCCCCTCCCCGGGGAATACCTTTGGATTTCCTCGGGAAGCAGGGCTGGATGCGAAATCAGGTGGGAAAGAGTAGAAACACAGGTGCTCCTCAGCCCTGGTGGCTGCTCCTGTTTGATTTTATTGATTTCTGCCCAGCAGAGGTTTTTTGATGTTCAGGAGGGCTTGAGCTGTGGCAGTGGGATATGGAAACCAAGGGTGGTGGCACTTTGGTGGCTGCTTTTCTGTCCTGCTCTAAAAAGGATCNTATTTATATTTATATTTATATTTATATTTATATTTATATTTATATTTATATTTTTATTTTTATTTTTATTTTTATTTTTATTTTTATTTTTATTTTTTTATATTTATATTTACATTATTTATGTTTATGATCCTGTTCATATGATCATATTTATATTCACACAATGCTCAGGGCATTCCCATGCTCCTCTGCTGGCTTTTCTAGGTGGGATTTCCTGGGAAATTGTGTGGAAAGGGGTAAATTTGGGTGGCTGGTGAAACCCCGAGCTCAGGTCCTGGTGAAGTCACGATACTCAGTGGAAACAATTCAACAGAAAACTGTTAGAACTTCCTATCGTCCTATTTCCTTTCTCCAAACTCAAGGCTTCAGTCCAGAGTGGGAAAGGCAGACACAGCCAAGGAGGAGGATCCAGGACTGAGGAAAGATGGAAAAACACAACTTTGGGTTATTTTATTGATTTCCTCTTTCCTGCTCTTCAGATCCTCGTGTGCTGACAGGCCCTATTTCCATTGTTTACCAAAAGGCCTTTTTTTCAGCTGTATTTATCAGTGATTTAAAGAGTAGAGAGGTTTCTGGAGCTCAAATATTTGTCAGATAGGGAGAAAAAAAACCCCTTTATAATTTGTATTTGTGTTTCTCTGCCATATGCAGTAGATTATACCCCTGAATGGTTTCTGAAATGAAGCCAAACAAGTGGCAATAAAAGCGTGACACACAGAAGGGCCTAAGTGGCACCTGGCAGGAGCTGAGTGACAAAGTGGAATAAATGTGTGACATGAAATTTGTGACACTCGGTCAGAAGCCATGTGAGTCACAGAGCACCTGGGGCACAGTAAAGTTTAACAGCGCCATTTCACCATCCCACACTTTTGCTTTAGGGTGTTTTATTAGGGGGATATTTCAACAATAGGTTTTTGAGCTCTAAATTCACGATTTAAAGCACAGGGCTTCGGGAAGTATCAAAGGACTGACTCCCTTAGATGTGAAAGATAGATTTAATCTCCCGATATTTATAATTTTCTAGGTTTTTTGGCAGGGCTGCCCTGGTGCTGAAAGCTTTCCAATGAATAAGTGTCCCCTGGAAGAGAAGGAAAAGTTGTAAACTCCATGGCCTAGTTTGAGCCTTCTGTGAAATACTGAGCTGGGTGAAATGGCGAGAAACAAAAAAGGCACCAAAAAACAAAATAAAAATAGAAAAAAAAAACCCAAGAGAGGGAGGTGTTTTGTTGCTTTGTAGGAGATGAAAGTTGGGTGAAATAGTGATTTGTGCACTCTGAGGGTGATTGGTGATCAAAGAGAGCAGCGATTGATCTGGTGATGACCCCCCTGAGGAAAAGCTTCCCCAGGCCTGGAGGATGCAGACGCTGGGGTTGTTCAGAGGATTCAGGGGATGCAGAACTGGCTGTGATCCATCAGCTCCTTCCCCGCTGGAGAAATTCCATCAGCCCCTGGAGCCCAGGGATGCACGGCAGGAGCAGCAGGGACAGGAGTGGCTGAGAACACAGAAATCAAACGGAAGGTGCTGATTCGACTCTGGTGAGCGGGAAATTGGTTGGTGTGGAGGCAATAAAGGCAGCCCTGCAGCCAGGGACTGAACACAGGCCTGGGTGTGCTGCTCTGGAGAGGAAACAGCTGGGGGAGGAGGGGAGAGTGGGGGCTGCAGCATTCCCACCGGGCAAGGACTGGGCGTGCAGGATGGAGAAATGCAGAGACGTTCATGGCACAGCTCGGGGTACCCAAATACCAGAGCACAACCAGGATAGAACCTCACAGAAACAGGGAGATCAAACCCCAGGATTTCACCTGGAGCATTCCCTGGATATCACCTGTTATGGGAAGGTGTAAATAATCCCAGATAAGGCCACTGACCACAATCTTCCCGGGCCGTTGCTCAAGAAGGTCACTGACCCAAAATCCTCTTTTCCAGCCCATCTCAGGTGCCCTGGAAGTGTTTCCATGGTTACCAGCGGGCCTGGGGAAGATGCTTTTGTACCTTCAGGCCTGCTCTCCTACAGCCCCCGTGGTGGAACCCTACGGCAGATTTTATTGCTGCAGAAAGGTTGCTCTGCAACAAAAGTCCTGCTGGTTTTTGGAGGTCCCCCAAACAGTGAGGAACTGCACCCTGTGAGTGTCCCCACCTCGGCTGTGCTGACAGGTTCCACAGAGAAACCGGAGCTCTGGGTTAAATCTGCTACTGATTTCTGCTGAGGGCTTCTCCCATGGTTTCCTCTGAAGCTGCTGTGGGACATCGACCCCGCTCCCTGTGCTGGGCTCTTTGTTCTGGGGGCTTTAGATAACACTGAGAAGGACTCTTCCAAACATGGACATGGTTTTTCATCCCATTTCTAATGTCTGGAGCCCTGTTTTATCTGAAAATGTGTGTGACTGCAGGCAGGAATCCCACAGAGAGACCTCACCTGGAAGAATCACAAATCTGACCCAACACTTGTTAGTGCTCTGGAGGGAGATTCTGCTTTGCTCCTTTTTAGCAGCACAGTCATTCTCCTCCTCTTCCAGGCTGATTATTCACACGGTGATAATAAAAATTTCCTTCAGATTAGATGTGAAAATAAGCAGGATGCTGCACGAACTGGCTGCATCACCAGGATATGACAGAGACAGGATTTGGCTCAGTGCTGTTTGTTCCGAACCCGTGTGAGCTGCTTGGGTATTCCAGGCATGCAAACGTCTGTGCACCATTAAATACGTGTTTGCCCTCGTTCTGCTGGTGGAAGAGCCAGGTGAGGTTAAAATTCTTCCTGTCACAGCACCTTCTTGCCAGTGCAGCTGAGCTGAGCTCAAGGAATTGGCTGTAATTAACCCCGCAGAGCTGATCCTTTCCAGGCGAGGGTGCAGAGCTCTGTCCCAGTTCTCTCTCAGTGGATGCTGGTGCAAGTTACAAACGCTGCCATTAGAGCTGGTACTAATTGGGCCCCCGAACGTGATTTCCAATCATTCAGTGAGCTTTGAGAGAGTGTTTGAACCCCTCTCCAGGCAAAACCCTCCTCAGCTCCTGGTGGAGTTTTCTTTGAGTGCAGGGACCGCTTTGGCTGAGAACCCGGGATGAAGAGCACTGAGGGGAAGTCTTTGTGTCACCCTGCCCCTTGGGAAGGTTCAGGGGGAGATTAAATGACAATATCCCGCCTTTGACATTCCTACAAACACCGACTGGGGGGTCAACACCGAGGGACGTTTTCCTGGCAATGTCTCTGCGGTTTGGGCACGCTGAGTTAGGAAGCAGCTGGGAATCTGTGGGGCCAGGGAGTCAATGGTAGATTTATTTGGGTTTGCCAGCACTCTGTTACCTCTCTTTTATTTATAGTTGTGATCAAATGCTGGGCAGGTACCTGGTAACTGAAAGGATATTTAAGCAAATAAATGTCAGCCTTGCTTAGGAAGAGAAATACCACGGGAAAGAGATTAGATTTGTTCAAATTCATGGATAATATGTAGGGGATCCTCGTGTGCTTTTTTTCTTTTATGGAATCTGTACACTTAGAATTCACAAAAGATAAACAATGTACTCTTTGTAAAAATAATTGGTCCGTATTTCTCGGCCCTGGTGATTAATGAGTCGTGAATGATGTCACAGGTGGGGTCGTGCTGCATGGGAAGCACTCACCAGTCACTGATTTCCAACAAGTGTCAGTAATTTCCACCTAGGCACGGTGATGGGCAGGCAAACAGATCTGTTTCCAAGCAAATAACCAGTTCTGAAAATTCTATCCCCAAAGAGATTAAATCGTTAGAGCTGATGTAATTTTCATTAGGGGGAGAGGCAGATCTGCAAGCTGTCAGCAGAGCTGAGCTGGTGCTTCTGAATGAACTCCCCCAGGGACAGGATGTGCAGGGAAGAGAAAAGGACAGCGGGAGCCGTTCCTCTTCTCACAGCTGATCCACGAGAGCAGGAGCAAACCATCTGCAGGAACTTCCAAAAGAGATGGAAATGAGGAATCAGCAGAAGAAACAAGAGTGGTCAGATTTTTTAATTGTTTTTTTTTTGTTTTTTTTTT
>VZRO01003620.1:24026-81135 GCA_013397915.1 Daphoenositta chrysoptera | reverse complement strand
TCCTGGGCTGGGTTTTTACCTTTGACCTCCTCAATATTCCTTTTCTTTCTCTCTCCCTCCCTTTTCTTTGGCTCACGTGGTAAAATCTCCTATTCCCGGCCCCTTCTGTAACTTCTGCTCCTTCACTGGGTTGTACAAAGGGATAAAATCGGCTTCAAGTCCAAGGCCAGCAAGGGGAAAGATGGAGAGGGACTTTGGACAAAGGATGGAGGGACAGGATACAGGGAATGGCTTCCCACTGCCNAGGCCAGGCTGGAGCCCCCTGGGACAATGGGAGGTGTCCCCATGGCAGGGGTGGCACTGGGTGGGATTTAAAATCCCTCCCAACCCCAACCATTCCAGGATTCCACGGTCCCGAGCGCACCCCGGATGTTTCAGGAGGTTTGCTGGGTACTGGCCCTCGCTTTCAACCGAAAAAATTCAAGCTCCCGGCGAATGAGAACAGCTTGCCCAATTTGGAAACCTTTTGCACTTAATTCCTGGGAATTGTGGTTTCTCAGCAAGGCTCACAGGGTGCCCTTTATTCAGTGATCACGAGACAGCAACAGATTGCTAAAAACGAGTTTAACTGAGAAAAGAGCAGAAAAAAGCAAAGAAAGGAGGATGCCCCCCACCCCCACACCCCCAGCACAGAAATTACTGCACAAAACCCCCATATTTCACTGTAAAGATGAATTTAAAACCAATTCAGGAAGATTAAGGTTGGCAACTTTGCAATAAGCTGATTTTTCTCTCTTTTAAGTTTCTCTCTTCTAAGGCATGATAGATCCCACTCTGGGCTCGGAGCACTCGGCCCTTTCCTGTCTCCCTTTTAAGTGTTTTTTGTTTTTGAAAGGTACAATCAGCTGCTTTTGTTGCAGCATCCCGACATGTGCTTCCCCTTGTGAGCTGAAATCAGGGGCTGATACAATCTCTGCTGGAAATCGGAAATGAAGCTGATGCCTGCAGCTCCTGAGGGGAATTTTGTGAGGGTTCTCTCCGGCAGCTTTTTGTTTCAGATGTCTGGAGTTTCGTCCCTACAACAGCCAGGGAAAAGAAGTTTTAGGGGCCTTGAGCTGCCAGTGGGGAATTTGCACCTCAGTGCCTTGTTTTGATGTCAGCTCCGAATTCAGAAGTGTGATGAGTCCTGAGACTTCTGCAGAGGAGACATTGGGGGTTTTCCACATGGGAAGCTGCTCCTTTGGAAATCCAAAATTCGGGAGGTGATGGTTGCATTCACTTTAAATAAACAGGAATCTGGAAAGAAGATTCTTTCTAGTGGCATTGATAGAGTTTAGGACTAATTTAAGAGGATTCCCAGCAGAGTCCCAAGCTGATTGTTAAATTGTTGTGCTGTTTTTAACCCCTTCACCCAGCCTGGCCCCTTTGCCTTGCTTAAGTCTCATCCCACAGGCAGGGAGGACAATTTGCCAGGGTGCCACTGTCACCAAGGACCAGTTTAAGAATGCCACGTCCCTAAATCTCCTGGAATTATTTGAGAATTTTAAAAAATGCTCAAAAGAGACTGACAGCAAACTGAGGTAAACTCTCGTGTGTTAATCTCTAAAAGAAACTAAAGAGCAATTCATAGAAGTGCAAAATAAAGATGAAAAACTCTTCTCCAAAGACCAGGGGCCGTTATTTTGTCTTTTTGGAAGACATCAGTCACATGGAAATGGGCCAGAGAAGGGAAAGTCGGGCAAAGAAAGAAATATTCTTCCCATTTTATGACCAGGGAGTTTTAGCACAGGCACTTGACTGAACTTCCACAGCTTCATCTCAGAGCAATCAGGATGGGAATTCAGATTTAGTTCCAATAAGCAGCTTTTATCACAAGATTGTTTTTCTTCCTTTTATAACTTGTACTTGTAGCGTCTACATAAATAACCAATAAGCCTTTAAAAATGGGATCCTTCTTCTTCTCTTCCGTTTCCAATTCTCAGCCTGGTTACATTGGCCAGTTTATTATCTCAAATGTTTACTTTCCACTATAAATGGAAATGACTTTTTTCCCTTCTTCTTCATGTTTCATGGTCATAATATCCTCCAGTGTTCCATTATCTCTCGGTACCTACGATAGATCAAAATCTTATGGACTTGCTATTTTGTAATAAATTAAATTTGCTGTAATAGAAAACTTAAGTAGCTGTAATGGTTTTTTATAAGTAATGGGTAAACTGGATTTTCCGTAGTTGAAATGGATTTTTAAATAATTTATCATCCTATGTAAATTCATGTAAGAGCGCAGGGAGTGAGAGTGGGAAAATCACAATCCAGTGTCATTCTGGAGAGATTGTGTATTTACAGGGACATTGTTCATTAATTTTTGAGAACAGAGCTATTATTTATCAGGCACGCTTTGCTTCCATGCTGGTTACACTGCAGTCACATAAGGCCTCTAAAATCATGCTGGAAAAGGGGAAAATGTAGGGGAAATTTGTATCAAATGATGCCTTAAGCACCGACGGAGATAAAAATCTCTTTTAAATTTATGCCAATTGTCAGGGAGAAAATAGGTTTACCTACAGTGGGAATTTGAGGAGCCTTCTAAAATATTCCAAGCGGAAAGGTTTTGTTGGAGTTCTCACGCTTCAGTTACAGTTTCTGCATCAGTCTTTGTAGCTCTCATATTTCACCAGAGGAGAAGTATTGATCAGAGCCCAGAAAGTATTTGTGATTCATCTCCAGCCGCACTTTTGTGCCTGTGGTTTGTGTTTAAGTTTGGTGACAAACATTTTGACACCGAGCTGATGAGCTGGCTGATAAATACCTGCTCCTCTGCATGCCAAATGTCATAAATGCAGTGCTTCGAATTCCCTGCTTACCTCTTCCTTTGCTGCAAAAACAGGGGAGGGAAAAGGTTTTTTTTGCTGCTCTTGGACTTGCAGGAATGGGGCCTCTGGTGGACAGCAGAATAACGGGATGGAAAGTGGGATTTGGGGTGAGAGACACAAGTTGCTCCTTGCTTTGTGTGCCCTGAGGCCCCTGGGTTCTGCTTCAGGCTCGGAATTAAGGTGAAAATCCGCTGTGGAAGTTCCTACCCCACTGCAGAACAGAAAACACAAAAGAACGTGCTGGGTCCTGGATTGCATTTACCAAAGCACACCTGGCACACGCAGGTGGGACATCCCCAGGGGGATCAGCCTCCAGAGGGCCCTTTCTGCCTGGAAGTGCCAGGGATTTCATGGAGTTGCTTCACTCTGCCCCATTTTGGGGCTTGAACAGGACACATGGGGTGGGAACAGGGGCTCTGGTGGGTGATGAGTGGCTGAACTGAGCCCTGCTGAGTTGCTGGTGCCTCTCAGAGGACAAGCGTGTCACAAGGGCAGCTTTCATTCCTTTGGCAAGCTGGAACTGGGAGGGGAAGAGAACTCAGCTTTGCAATTAAAATTTAATATTTTTACTGTTTCCTATTCTGCTTTTCCTGTTCTTTTTCCCGTTCTGACTCCTCTATTCTTTCTTCTCTCACAAACAGTGCCTTGGCAGAGTTTTTTGGCTCAGTGTGGTGAGACTCGTTTTATTTGCTTTACTCCTTGTCCTTTCCATGTCTCTTTCCTGCTCCCCGACTTCAGCAGAGATGAAATTCCTCTTCACGCCAGAAAATCTCCGTGTGCCCACGGAGGGGACCTGTCAGGCAGGTCCTGGCAGCAGAGCTTTGGGTGATTTAGTGATTCCAATGGCCAGCGCTGCCCATGGTGAGCGCCAGCCTCGATGTCTGTGTCGGGGGCTGTGGGTGCTGAAAAACCCTCAGCAGAGAGATCTCCCAGCTCTCTGTGAAAACCTTGTTGTTCTCACACGAGCCACGAGAAACAGTGAGATGGGTTTGTAAACGAGTTCTCTGTCTTAGCACCTGCAGCTTGTTTTCCGAGTTTGTTTTGCTTTTTGGGGAAAATATTTTGGAATGGGTGTTGTAGGGTTTCACCAGTCATGTGAGAGGTGGATGGTCAATGACCGATGGCCACTCAATATAAATATATTTATATAAACATAAACCAGTCTGTAAAATAATTAAATATTAAATGATTCCGTTTCTTCCTGGATCAAGTCCATGTGGTTTGTGCGTCGTCCCTGGGACAACGGTGACCTGGGGCAGCTCAGACCCGTCGCTGTCCCCAGCTCAGCTGCCACACAGCCCCGCTGCTGCTCTGGGAAATCCTCAACCCGCAGCGTTTCTGGGATGGGTTTGTGCTCATCCCACACTTCCGCAGCAGGCGCAGGAAAATCTGGGGATCAGAAAGAGCCACGGGCAAAACACCAAGCCTGGAAACCTCTGGGTTTTATTTGCTTGTCTTTGAATCAAGGGTGCCTTTTAGTGGCTTAACGCAGACAGCTTTCAATAGCAAAACTAAGTAGTACCAAGTAAAAGAAGTAATTAATGCACTGAAAATAATCAATAATGAAAACCTCACTGGATGTAAAAAGTAACACAGAATATGGAGGAGAGTGAATGAGCAGTAAGTTTAAATGTGATTTTTTTTAAACCCATATCATTTACTTGATGCTGTGTTGTTGGTTGATTCTGGGCTCATTAACTTACACACAAATCAGCTTTTTGCCTCGTATAGACTGTGTGCTTAATGAATATTCTAAACTGGTGTTTTATTAATGCAGTGCCTTAATTAGTGGGTAGAAAAGACTCCAAACACCTTTAAATTGTGTGATTTCCAGGGCAGCATGAGAGAAGCAGAAGGTAACAGTGAATTTCTAATTCCCTTCAGAAAATAAAAATCCAAAGTAATGGCTGCAGCTATTTGTGTTGGCCATAAAAATTGATATAACATGTGGTAAACCTCCTATTGGGTATTATTACAAATGATTGATTCCTCTCTCCTCCTCCAGTTTAGATGGTGCAGTTCTTACTGTACAAACAACTCATGAAAAGTCAACATGTTTTACAAGTAAATAATTTACAGCCACTCTGCAGAACACGGAATAATATTTTACGTTAAGTGACATTAATTAGGGTGGAAATATTCACATGGCAAAGGGCTGGGAGATGGCTGCTGCAAAGGAAATTCTTTTCCTTGCAGTCTAAATGCAAATCAGAAGCTTGGAGAGTCACGACCACATTGCTCTGGAGGGAGAAATAATTCCCATTAAGTACCAGCTCTGAAATAACTCCAAGATTTGGGGAACGTTAGCCAAATTCAAGGCAGTGACAGTCTCAGGCATTGCTGTCTTTGAAGGTTTTAGATGTGTTTTAGATCTGGTTTAATCACAGGTGAGATTTATCTCGTAGTTTTGGGTTTTCAGCCCATAAACCCGTGGTTGTGAGCCACAGCAGCAAACCAAGTGGCTGGGCAGGATGGGGGGCACAGACCCGGGGTTTTAAGGTCAGTGCAGATGCTGTGGTGTGAAAATGTGCGCTAGAACCACTCACGAATTCCTGAACTCACGCTGCTCAAAACTTCTGTCTGAAGTGTTTTTCTTCAGAAGGAATTGCTGATGGATCACCCGCCACCTTCCAGCCACCATCCAAAAGTGCCGTGTTAGGAAAGAAATCATAAAATCATGGAATGGGTTGGGTGGGAAGGTCCTTAAATCCCGTCCAGCCCCACCCCTGCCATGGGCAGGGACACCTCCCACTGCCCAGGGTGCTCCAAGCATTTGGGGGTTTATTCCTTCCCATTCCCCCCCCTCCTTTACTGTCGTGGCTCAGGGGCTCTGAAGTGTTCTGGAAAATCAGCACCTCAGCCTGGCGCTGTGCACAGGAAAATCAGGATGCTAATCAGCTGGGACAAAAGCACTCTGGCTAATTATCTTCCAGCTCTCCGTTGCCATTTGTTACCCCAGGAAGCAAAAAGATGAACTGCACAGAATCCCTTTTGTACCACAGGATCACTGAACAGCAAATTAAGGTCTGTGGTTCTCGCTGTGTCTGTGCATCTGAGTTGTTTAAACATTCCCCTGCAATCCTCCACCCTAAAATCAATAATAATTCTTTTTTTCCCGTGCTTTTTTTAATTTTTATTTTTTGATCATTTCTTTCAAGGTAAAAATTACATTTCAAACATCTCTGATTTTGTTTGGATAGGTTGGATCATCTCCCTTTTTTGATCTCTCCTATTTGATAGTTTTATCTGCATCCACTCCTGTTTCTGTGCTGGTTTTTGACCCTCAGGTTTCACGAACTTCATGAAATCCAGAGGAAAGTATCTGTGCGTTTTCCATCCTCTGCAGCTTGTATTTAATAAAGATGAAAACACCCTAATTCTGATCATACTCAGTGCTAAAAGATGGGTTGGGTTTAGGCTCTAGGCACTAAATTGTCATTGGATTTAGGAGAGGAAGCCAGAGCTTTCCTACAGGGTTTCTGTGTAATATCAACAAAACCAACCAGACCCAGATTTTTAAAAAACTTAAAACTCTCAGCTGTGAATATTGCACTGAAATTCTCTCTCTCTGGGTTTCTTAAAACCCAGAGTTTGGTTTCTCCGGGTTTCTTTTCTTTCTTTCTTAAAAGACAAAAGGATGCAGCCTTAATTTCTCCCTGGCTTTGGCGTTTTTCTGCCCACTATTCCTCATGACATCAGAGACCAATGAGTGATCAGAAATTATAAGGATTTTTAAGTCTCTAAGAGCTGTTGGGGAAGCTCTGCTGGCCTTAAGGTGAGAAATTCACTTCAAAATCCAACCTCAGAGTTTGCTGGCAGCAGAAACTTTTTATTTATTCCAAAAAGGACGGAGATAAATTAATGAGGATGAAAATGAATTAATGGCCACTTTGCTGTATCAGCGTGTGGACAGCCTGGTTTCTGTGCAGGGGGAATGAGAGATTTGGGTTTCAGGTTCCTGTGGCACGTGGGTGAAACCACCGAGGCTTGGCAAAGCCTTTGCCCGAAGATTTGGTAAAGTCTGAGTAAACCCCAGAACATTTCTGGGTGTCCCTGCCTCTTCCCCGCGTCCTTCCCTCTTTGCAAACAGAGCATCTCCCATGCAGGACACTCCTTTTTCTCCTAGTGAACACTGAGATAATGTTTTATGGTTCTAAAACCATCACTTTCGGGGCCAAAAGCACCTTCAGATCTTCCCTTGGCGTTTTGACAAAACCAATCAAAGCAGCACTTTATAGCACGGGAAAAAACCAAAAAACCAGGAGAGAGGATGTCTCGTTTTTCTCATTTTTCTCCTCTTTCTGCCAGCATGAAAATCTGTTCCTCAGCTTTGTGTCTCCTTGCCCCCACTAATGACCTTCCTTTCACTGCCGGCTCCAGAATCTTGACAGCTCGTTAGAACCACGAGAGGCTTTGCACGATCAGAGCCATAATTCCCCAACCACTCCGCAGCTGAAAGTAACTTCAGGAGCATTATTTATTCAAATTACAGCCATGAAGGACCACGTGGGAAATAAAGAAGAGTGTCTCCTGTAAATGACAGCTTAGGGAGAATTTCCAATTGCACGAGACAGCTGTATCCCGAAACTTAATCTAATTACTGGAGTGTGGTGAGAAATGTCACCCTGAATCAAAGTGATCCCATCCTCTGTGCTCATGGTGGTTCTGACTCACATATGGCCGCGTTTGGGATAACCTTTAAATCCGAATTCCAGCTCGGGGCTGATGTCACGCCTCTGGAATCGGGGGGATTTGAGCAGGAGGAGTTTCACAAAGTCCAGAGCAGCCCTGGCCTGGCCCCTGTGGGATTTGTGCTCCCTTCCCAGCACACAGAACCAGAGAAACCCTTGGGGTGTTCCCCTTTTTCAAACCCCATCTCTCAAAACGTTTCCTACTTGTGCTAGGACTGAGAGGAGAGGGGAAGCACTGGCTGAGCTCTGCTCTGCCACCCCCATATGCTTCCTTCTGTTTTGCTGCACATGAACAGCCCTCTGATGACTTGAAATGTTGAGTTTCTGGAAGGCCCCTGGTTTTCAGCTGCTGGTGTGTGCCAACAAATCTGAATATTCAATCAGATGGAAAGCAGCAGCTTGAAAACATGCAATCTGCTCCGGGCTGGGATGCACAGCTGCCCGGGCTGGGATGCACATCCTTGGCTGCCACCAAGGCTGTCTGGGAGGAAAAAAAGAGCACGTTTTGAAAGCTGAGAACATTTTCTGTTTGGGCTTTTTTCCTCCCTCACTTGTGAAGTGCTGAATCGGCTGTGCTGAAGCCAACAGGTTCTTGGTTTTCCATGAAAACTGATTTAACAGGAGGTAGAAATGCTGGATTCCCTCACCCTGTTGAGCCAGCGTGTTCCCAGCCCTCGGTACTGACAGCACCTTTCCATCAATCAGGGGAATTCCTCCCGTTGTTTCTTTCACCTCTCAGTATCCAGCTTTACCTGTCAGCAGACCCACGGCTTGTTTGTAAAGACAAATCTGTCTCCTTTCCTGAGGACCTGGCAGGTTTGTGTTTGTGAAATTAGAAGGGATTCAGGTTTTTTCCTCTGCTTCCTCAGGCTTACAGATACTTCCGGAGTGCACAGGCAGCAGGGGAAGTTCTACAGGAATATATTTTAAATAAAACCCCAAGGAATAGCTCTGAGTTGAGTCCTGAGCTGCTCAGCAGCTGTGGAATTGCAGAACGGGGTTTGAATCATTTCTCTGTGACCAGCTGGCACCAGTCTGTGAAGGGAATTTGCAGTTCAAGTGCCCCTGTGACTGAGATTTTAAACTGAAGCTCTATTTTATTAATTCAAGATGGAGCACTTTGCCATTGCTCTGCGTGCAGCAGCTTTACCTGCCTGTTTGCCCAAACTATCTGTTTTTAATAATCTGTAATTATTAAAATGTTATGCTTTTTGATTGTGTATCTGCTCAAGAAAGCAAAGATGAAAGTCAACTGTGGCAACGTTTTCCTTTCAGTTTTTTCAGGAGGCCTCAGGAAACTAATGAGATTTATTCTGTGAATTAGTTTATAATTGTGCTTTAACTGCACTGTGACATTTAATAATGTCAGAAGGATTTTGCTTTAGGCAAAGTGATTTCAGCCTCTGTAGAAAATTAATTACCACTTTCTGAATAAACTGCTTTTGTGTGTGCGTGTGTGTGTGAGTGTGAGCTAAGTGCTATTTTCAAGGTTAAGCTGCTTCCTCATATTTTGAGGAGAAAAAAAACGCCTTGAAGACAAGGATGGAGCTTCCTGCCTCCCTGACAAGGAGTTGGCTCTGTTAAGTCATCACAGACCAGATCCTGTGGTTGCCATGGGATTTATTTTTCCAAATGCAGCCTTAATTCTTGCGTTCTCCAGCGCCCAGCCCGGGTGTGCCTGGTTTAGGGAGAGGCTTAGAGGAGGTTCAGGGAGCTCCTCCAGCTGCAGCCCCACCAGTTCCTGCAGGAATTTCAGTGATTTCTCCCCAAAACCTCTGCACAAAAGCACATGGGTCAGAGCCCATCATCCTACTCATTGTGAATATGTATAAAGTAAGTGAGGTCAAAATAATCTGTTTATCTCCATGGCTTTATGGGGCTGATCTCCAGAGGTGCCTTCCAATCCCAGTCCTGGGATTCTGGGTTGGATGGGTCAAATAAGGGATTGATCCATTCTTGTCCCTCCATTTCACCACAAATTTCACCACAATTCACATTTCACCACAGATGACAAAGTGACAAAAAGTCACCTCTCAATATCTGATGGGCTGGGCGGTGTTCAAGGGAGGAAGAAAGAATGAGAGGTGGCTCGTGAGGGTTTTTGTCTGCTCAGGAAAAAAAAAAATTAAAAATGGGAGGCCTTTCATGTCAAAGAGAACCAAATATTGGTCTTGGATTGATTCCCATTCCCCCACTTTCCTTTGGTGCTGGGACTGCTCAGGTGGAGCTGCCCAAACCCCTCAGTAGCTCGTTGGCCACCCCCCACTCTAAAACAGATGATTTCTCCCCACTCTTTAATCATTGCAAGTTTCATTATAATAACAACTTCAGGGTGCTTCCAATTAACTCAACAATAACTGCAGCTTGGGCTAATAAACGTTCAGCTGTGGGCCTGGGATTTATTGGCCCAGGAAAATGGTTATTGCCTCATAAACAGGAAGCACCTCCAGGTGATTTAATGACTCGTGTTCCTCTCACCCTTCATAAATTGGATCCAATAAACAGCTGAGATGAGGGAGATATTAAAAGTATAAACCCCTGTGACAGCAAACTTTCTGCTGGCAATTACTTAATGATGAAACTGGGTCAATAAATCCTGGAAAAGTCAGTTAATGACATGGCAGGATGACCTGAAGCTGTCACTCAAGGAACCCGCGCAATGCTGGGTAATTTTTATTTTATTTTGGGAAGAGTTGAATAAATAATTTGATGCTGTGCCTTTGCCATGAGCAGGATGTCCTGCATCCATCTCCAAGGACTTCACCTGCAGACAGGCAAAGGAGTTGGGGGTTGTTAATGAGGATAAAAACCTGGTTTTTTCATCAGGCAAATCTTGATGCGAAGTTTGTGGGCTCCTCATTTTCTATGCCATTTTCCAAATGCCGGGTAAGGGGTTCCAAAAAAGAAAGGAATGAACCAAGTTTGCTGTGGTTTTTTCAGGTGTGTTCTGATCAACTTCTCCTCTTTGGCTGTGCTTGAGAAGCAGCAGCTGGGGTGGGGAGATTTTGGCAGAATCTCAGCTTTGTGATTATTTCAGTGGGGTCTTTGTCCTGTGCCTGCAGCCTCTTTTCCCATTCCTTTTGTTCTCCTTGTCCGGGGCTTTCCTGTTACAAACTAGGACTTCGTAGTTTTGTAAATTGTATGCCAAGGAGCAGCAAGGTGTTGAAATCCAACTTTTTGCATGGTTTAACCTCTCCTTGGAAGGACGTTTAGGACTGTGAATCCCACAGATAACTCTATGCACAGTTCTGCACTGGGTTTCAACATTAACCCGCTCTCATTTCAGAATAATGATTATTTTTTACAATCTCATTTGAGAGTCTGAGTTTCCCTTCTCTGTTTTCCTGGGTATTTTAAGACCTTTTGTGTCATATTGCAAACTCAGGACTGGAGGCCACTTTTGGAAGGTGTTTGGCTGTCCACACTGTGCAAAAGTGCCTGAGATTTTCAGAAAATTCAGTTTTAAAATGGAGCTTTGGGTTCCAAGAGATTTAGAAGCCTCTGTGAATTCCTCCCCAATCATTTCTGTGCCTCAGCAAACCCAGACTTATTTCTGTCCATGAGGAATAAATGATACATTTCAGAAAGTTTCATTAATATTGATGAGCTTTACATATGGCTAGTTAGTATTCAAAGTATTTCAATTTGTTAAACAGGAAGAGTTTCAACCATTAATTATGTTCTGGCCATTCCATTTTCATCAAATTGAATAAATCAATGTGTTGGAACAGAATGATGTGTTTGGACCAAAAATATCTTTGCTGTTTCTAAGTGGAAGCAGGACAAAAATGTCTTGCTCAGCATTTTTCCCCTACATTTGCATGGCCTCTATTTCATGAATTGATTTTGTTTTCCTGGGGTTATGTACAAATATCTGTCCAAGAGGGACATGCATGAGCTTTTTGTGTTGGGAATATTATCCCTGCTTGCTTTAAGATGTGGCACTGAGGCAGAGAGGGTTTATTTACAGAAATATTTAACTTACAGCCACCTGATGCCACCTCTGAGTAAATTAATACAGCTTTCTATTATAGCAATTAAAACATCTATAAATTAAGACTTTAATCAAAATCAATCAGTTTAGCTGTGTTTTAGTTGTTAATGAACTACTGGTTGGAGATGAGGTTAATATGGGCTCAGGTGAGGGGTATTTAAGATATTGGAAGACAGAGATGTTCAGGCTCCTGGATCAGTTAAGCCCTTCTAGAAAGGTCACCCTAAATTACCACTTAACGATGCCTATTGCAGCTGTGGAGAAAATGATCCTTCCATTTTTTCCTTTCCCTGATGTCCCTTTGGAGACCCAGGAAATTCCTGCAACGTGCAGGAGCAGCCTCCCTGTAGTTACAGCCTTTTTGAAGTGACAGCCCTGCTCTGCCACCAGCCTGGAGTTAAAATCCAGCTCCTTTCCCTCCCACACCTCAGCGTTTGCCTCGTGGGCCCCAGGAGTCGCTTCCTGGCCGGGGCAGAGGGGATGAGTCTCAGATTTTAGGCAGGATTTTTCTCCTCCCAGCCCAAAGGCACCGTTGGAATCATCGGTGCTGGGAGCTCCACGTCAGTCCGACTTTAAAAAAGCAGTGTACAATGGAGAGCTGATTGCTGGAGAGCACAAATGGCCCAATAGAATGGGTTTTCCCTGCTCAATTATCCCAATACACTTCCAGTGGCAGCTACAGAATATTTTTTTTTTATTCTCACGCCCCCCAATTTCTGAGCTCTCTGTGTGAGTCTTTAGCCTGACATCGTAGTTGGCAGCAGCTCAACAGAAGAAAAGGGGCTAGAAAAGGACTTTTATTGCTGTTCAGAAGGCAAAGGCCTGGAAATCACTGGAAATCCTTGCTTGGAGCAGGGGGGGTGGATCTGATGGCTCTGTGAAGTCCCTGCCAGCCTTCGATGTTCTGTGACTCTCCAAAATGGAAAATGTTTTTTTTGGTGGAAGCTCACAAAATAGTTTGAATTGGAAGGAGTAATTTTTTACGTGTTTACAGGTGAAGTGTTCCACTGAAGGAGAAAAATTGGTAAGCTTTGTTGTTGACATCAGTTAAGCCATTTTTTCCATTATTTATGTAGGTTGCTTCTCTCAGATCAAAACTAAGACAATTACCAGGAGCCAGGTCCTTTATTCTAACCCAGCAAACAATTCAGAGGGTTTTGTTTCACAAGCGGTGTCACCAGGCTATGGAAAAACTCCCCAGTTTTTTCCTGCTTTTATGTTTTTGGAATGGCTTGGAAGGGGCTGCATTTCACAGACTTTGAGGAGTCCTTTTTATTCTCCTTTCCAGTGGCCAGGTCTGGCTTGTTTTCCTCAGAGGAGCAGGTTATGGGTTTGAAAAGCACAGATCTGAAATGGTTTTCTGCACAGTGTAGATCTCTTGGAGGCAAAAAGAAGATTTAAATCCTGTAGAGAGGCTGTGGCTGTGTTTTGGCCCCTTGAATCTTGTAGGTGAGGCTGCCAGTGGGTGCCAAGATGTGCCAGTTTTGGAGGCTTCTTTCTCCCCAGGATGCCATTTTCTATCCCAGCTCCTTTCTCTGTGAGGTTCAGGTTTTGGGGTTAAAATAACCGTTCCTTGGGATGGCTTAAAACTTGATTTTTGTGCAGGCAGCAGGAACAGGTGACTTTGTTGGGCTGCAGTGACCCAGGGCTCAGTCCAGTGTCTCGTTGGTTTTTTATAAATTTTTTTTATGTATTTGTAGCTTTGTAGAGTATTAATATGTGTATTAATATTTTTCATACCCTTTCCCTTAGATTTTAGAGTGATAATTTAGCCTTCTAACACATTCCTGAAATACTGTTTAGGCTTATTTTCAAGAAGAGGACCTACAAGAAGAACATCTTGTTTTCTAACCAGAATCTAAGACGCAACAAGAAATGGGGCAAAGCAGCCCCTGGACCAACTCCAGTGGGGCAGCACCTGTGGGAAAATTACCTAATAAACTGCTCCTCTAATTGGAGAATGTGTGCTGCTTCAATATCTCAATATCATTTAGTCCAGGAATGGCTTTCATTATTTATATTCCACGGAAAATTGATGTTTTGTTGAATATCTTGGCCGAGAAAACCTCTGGTAGCTGAAGATTTATTTTTAGGGGTTTGTTTTAATTAAGATGAAATGTATTAAAATAATTCAGAAAGAAATAAAGCGATTTTTGGGTACTTTACCATTATTATCAAGTACTTTTTTCTTCCCCCCTTCTTCACATCCACCATTAATTAGCTATCAAATGGTTAATTAAGGGTTAACATCATCCCCTTCCTAAAGCCCTGGGAGGGCACTCACTGCTCCTGGAAGGAGGATAAACCATTACTGGGAATTTGTCAAGGTCTTTCATACAAGCACAAGCAATTAACATTAATTGTTTAAGATCATTCTCGCTCAAGCTCACTCTGGTATTATTTTTCACTAATGAAAGTAGAGAGTTAATTAGTTCTTTCTGAGTAAATGTTTTAGACAGATATCCTTTGTCTCAAATGAGGGTATGTGGGGACAGGACATGCAGCAAACCTCAAGAAAGTTATGTTATACAGTATTTATGAACTTGGGGTTTGTTTGGGTTTTTTTTTGGTCTAAAAAGCCTTTATTTTAAATTTCTGTAAGTTTTTCTTTCACGTTAGCTTGTTTTGATCATTTGGAGGTAACTGATTGGTGTTTGTGGATCAGGTTTTATGCAGATAGAAACCTTTGAGCAGACATAATTTCAAATTATCCAGCAGAGAAGCAGAAGTTGTTGATATTTGTGACACCCGAGGAGAGCAGGGCTGTGCCTTTGCTCTGCCCTGACTTTGCCAATCTGTGCCCTCCACCCCACAGCTCTGACCTCTGGCAGTGACCCACGCTTTGTTTCCACCTTGTCTGGAAATGAGAATAATCTCTTTTTGAGGCAGAAGTTCTGTTTTGGGAGTCAAAGTGTGCCGTCACTTTGGGTGAGCCCGATCTGCTGGGATTGTGCTGGGTTCCACCACGGGGGCTGTAGGAGAGCAGGCCTGAAGGTACAAAAGCATCTTCCCCAGGCCCGCTGGTGACCATGGAAACACTTCCAGGGCACCTGAGATGGGCTGGAAAAGAGGATTTTGGGTCAGTGACCTTCTTGAGCAACGGCCCGGGAAGATTGTGGTGAGTGGCCTTATCTGGGATTATTTACACCTTCCCATAACAGGTGATATCCAGGGAATGCTCCAGGTGACGGGGTGAAATCCTGGGGTTTGATCTCCCTGTTTCTGTGAGGTTCTGTCCTGGCTGTGCTCTGGTATTTGGGTACCCCGAGCTGTGCCATGAACGTCTCTGCATTTCTCCATCCTGCACGCCCAGTCCTTGCTGCAGTTTCCATCCCTTAATCCTCCTTCGTTCCCCAGGGACACAAGTCCGAGGCTCTGGCCAGTGTCCCACTGAACCCTTCCCCTCCTCAGGGCCCAGGACAGATCCCACACCTCAGGGATGGCGCTGGAGGATGAAGCACAAAGCAAAGCACAAAGCAAAGCCCCGTGGCCTCTCAGCTGCCGAGCGCACGCAGATCGAGACGGCACATTAATTACCTGCACTTTAATTAGCTGTAATTGCAGTGACCTAAAATTTCTCCTGGCTTGTCTGGAGTGCACCAGCAGACGCCCTGGCTTGTCCACTCCTGACCTCCTCCCCTTTGGAAGGTGCTGGGGCTCAAACTCGGAGGCATTTCCACATTTCTCCCAATTTATGGAGAACAGGAGACCCTTTGGCTCAGAGGGCATCAGAGCAGAGCTGCTTCTGCTCCTCCTCTTCAGAGATGCCTTTAATGAGTGCTGATAAATGGGGTGAATTGCTACTAATGAAAAATAGGAGCTATTTAGCACAATAATAATATATTTAAAAGGAGCTACATAGTAACTAATAATAATTATATTAATGAAAATGAGCCTTCAGCTGTGCCCTACAGTTGTAAACCAGATGAGTTTTCCAGCTGATCCCTCCTCCTGGTGACAAAATGGTTCATTTATCCTCCGTGAAGAATAATAACTTTTCCTAGCAGGAATATTATTTATTTATTCCTAATAACACAACCTCCCTATGGCTTCTGTGTGGCTACACAGCTGGAATAATACACAAAATTCAGGTGTGTGGGCAACCAGCCTTGGGAATTGTCCATCCAACCAAGGCAAAATACCTTTTCCCTCCCCAGATTTAGGAAGTGCTCAAACACAGTTAAGGAGCTGATTTTCTCCACTGCTTTGCCCCATCATTCTTCCTGCCTGGAGGTGATAAATTATGCAAGAGCCACTCACAGCATCCGAGCCTCTCTCCTGCTTAATTTGCCCGGAGGAAAGCGTGGCACTCACACCCCGAGCAGGGCTGCGGTGTGAGAGATTTGTTAATGGAGCTCCCCTGCCAACACCTCCCGTGATAGGATTGATTGGAAAAGGTGCGGCGTTCCCAGTGCGGTCCAGCAGGTAAACACGCAATAAATTAAAGAGTAAAACGAGGGGAATGGCTGCCTGAAGGATAATAAACCCAGGTGATGTGCAAAGCACTCAGACCCAAGGGCTGCTGCAGCTGGAACCGTTCAAAAACCACTTACCAAACGGCAGAACCTCGACAGGATTTGGCTGCGAGAGGCAGGAGAGCTCTGGGGAAAACCCAGGTGCTGCAGCTGCTTTGTTTCAGCGGGCGCTGCTCACTTTTCCAAAAACAGGTCTTCAATCAGGGCCCCAGGAGGGGCTGGGAGGGAAGGGAAGCTGAGGGCTGCTCCTGCCTGGTGGTTTTGTAGGAGTGGCTGCAGAGTTTCTGCTGCCCATCAGGCTGAAGGGAGTGCATATTCACGTTCCTTAAACAATAATATTTATTTAATAATTCCGTAAGTGAGTTCTTCCTGCCGTGCCCTCGGAGATGTTGGTGCCTTGAGGGTGTTTGGTGTCCTCCTCGAGAGCAGCCTGGCAGGTGCTGAAAATTCTGTTTGGGATGGGAGAAGGCTCTTGGAAGTCTTGAAAAGCCTGGGTGATGTTAGAAAATGAACATTCTGGGCCTTTTGTGATGCATCCGTGATGGGACCCATTGCTTTTTGAGGAACTGCTGTGATAAAAGTGGCTGGCACTGGTGACCTGCAATGTGAGGCTGCCCCTGGATTGTGGTGCTGTAAAGAACAACATCTCAAGATCCTTTTTATCCTCCCTTGTTGTGCATGAAGATTACAGGAAATGCCTTTTAAAAGAGCAGGAATGTTCCAGGACTGCTCCTGATTTATCTCCACCCTATTTTACACCACTTTTTGCAGTACTAAAAAGACGAGAGGACTTTTAACGTGTCTATAGCCGTATCAGAAGAGATGAGAATAAAATCAGGTTCTTCTGATCAGAAGGTTTATATCCTGCCCCAACCCTCTGGCTGCCAGGCAGACACCCAGGCGTGCTCCCTGTGCTCCTGTGGATGTTTCACCTGCCCTGCTGCTTTTCTGTCAATATCTCCTTTTAAACTGTTGGGAAACATGGATCCTCACTGAGAACATTCCCATCAGCCAAGGGATGAGGAATGTAACCCTTCCCTCCATCCCCAGAGAATCTCAGGAGCATTTCTGGAACTGTTTTGCAGTATTTTGCTGTGCAGAGGTGCTGCTGTCGTTCTATTTCTGAGTGTAACCCAACCTTTCTCCACTTCCACCCAGCAAATCCCTGTCACTTGGTAAAATCTACTTATGACAAATGGTGCTAATAAATTTTTTTGCCACCCAGACTGATTTGTGGTGGTACTGGGCTTGGAGGTCAGACAGGGCTGCTATTTCAAGAACCTGTGGTGTGCTGAGTTAAAACTGCAATTCCTTCCCTCCATGAGATGGAAACTGATTTTTAACCAACATTTCTGCCAGCCCCGGAGGGACCTCGTGCTCTGTTTTCCCTTGGTTTATACCTGAGAAGTGAAGGATGCTGCACTCCAATGGACACTGATTATCCTGATGCTATAATGATTTCTTTTTGCCTTCTCTTTTATACTTCTTTTTTATGCCTTTGTACCCTTTTGTGTTCTCGGTGTTTGTTTTCAGCCTCCATTCCCAGAGTTGATGTTCTGTTGAGTCGGGAGACTGAACATCTTGGAGGCCTCAGGCACCGAGGTCCTCTCTGGACACATTTTGTGAACTCCAAGCTGGGTCTGGCCAGGGGAGGGTTCCTGGGGAGGGGGGTTCACTCGGCCTCACTCCCTGGGCAATCTTTGATAGATGTGCTTCGTCTCAGGAAGAAAACCTCCTTCCAACCAACCTTGTTAATTTATCTTGGGCTGCCTGGTGATCTGGTTCTGCTCTGTTGTTCTCCTTTTTTTCTCTTTCTTTGAAGGTGATGTCAATGATTCTGTGTTGGCACAGCTGCGTGCGGCCCCAGAGCTGCAAGGTTTGATTTTTAAAGCATTCCTTATTTCCCAGAAATATTTAAAATGGTAGTTAGGATTGGTTATAGGATCTTGGAGTGGTGTGGGTTGGAAGGAACCTTAAACCCATCTTGTTCCAGCCCCCTGCCACGGGCAGGGACACCTTCCACCAGCCCGAGGTGTTATTTGTTATTGTATTAAAAGTAATTTTCAGGGTCACAAAGCGAGAAAATGAACGAGTTGGAAATGAGATCCAGGAGTTTTTCTGCTCATAAACACCCTGCCCTCCACGGCCACCTTGCGAAGGGAATTTAGTGTGAATTTTGTGGTAACGCACAGGGGGGTTAAACACGACTTGTGCAAGTCAAGAACAGAACAATTCCTGTGTGTTGAGCTGGTCAGTCTGAGGAACTCCCCAGTTCTGGGCAGAAATCTCCTCAGGGAGGATGTGTGGCTGAGGAGAGGCGGGAGGCTCCGCGTGTTGAGCTCTCTCCTTTGGCGACATTGGCAGAAGTCACTACGCCACTTCGTTTTTCAGTGCGTCCCATAAAATGCAAAGTGTGTTTGATGAGGAGCTGCTCACCCCGTTCTTTACAGCGTGCAGACAGAGTTATGGGCTTGGCCAGCAGCTTCCTTGATGAAAGAATAAAGTAGATTTTTTTTTTCCCTTCCACCCTTCGAAATGGGCAGAATAAAATTTTTAATTACTTGTTTGTCTATAAATAATTCAGAGGCGCTATAGGTCGTGCTCAAACACACGCACACAGGAGAGAGATGCAGATCTTGTGCCAGAAAATGGCTTCAGCCGCTCACAGGTAGTAATTTTTCCATGGATTTATGGCCAGTAGTAGCAGTGCCCAGGCACAGAGAAATTGTGTATCAAGGTGATCAGCAAAGGGCAGCGGGAAGAGGCTTTTCCCTCCTGGAAAGGCACCAGGGTCTCTCTCTAGGGAGTTTTTCCTACAAAGAGGAAAAACTTCTGGACAGAAATAAAAATTACCTTACGGACAGAAATAAAAATTACAATCTCTACAATCTCCACAGCCTAAAGAGCTGCTCATATGTCAGAGCCCTCCTTAGTCCTGCAACCATTCCTCATCCTCATCATCCTCATCCTCCTCATCATGCTGTGCTCCTTAACCTCTCACAAGTTCATTCTTTCCTGAGGGTTTTTTGCATTTTTTAGGGCTCTCCTGCACTCTGCATTTCTGTTCCCATCCCTGTCACCTCTCTTTGGAGTTGATACGACAGGGAATTCTTGCCGTGAGCCTCTGTGGGGTGCAGGTGGTGCAGGGCTTTGCATTTAGTACGGATTCCTTGGGAATGTCTGCCCAGTCCTTCCTTTCTCCCAGAATATTCCTGAATAATTGCACTTATCCAGAAGACCTGTGGCTGCCCCAGCCCTGGAAGTGTCCCAGGCCAGGTTGGAGCAACCTGGGGTAGAGGAAAGTGTCCCGCCCATGGTGGGGTCGGACTGGACGTTCTTTGAGGTCCCTTCCCACCCAAACCATTCCAGGGGTATTTACAGGATGAAGCCTGAAGGAATTTGTGGGTGAATCCAGCTGATTCTTGAACACACAAATATTAACAGTGGGACATTTGAGGGAGGAGGAATGGGAATGAGGACAGGTGATTGTCCCCAGAAACCCCTGATGTTGTTCCCAACAATATGGAACTCGTGGGAGTTTAATTTCCTTGGGAATAAATGAGTTAGTGTTGTGTGTCAATTAACCTCAAACCAGATAAGTGCCTGAGGATTAATTTACTAGAAAATGCTGGAATCTGAGGGGTTGTGAAGGATTTGGTGGTAACTATTTAAAGTATAATTAATGCTACTTTTAAAGATAGATAGATAGATAGATAACAGAACGAGTTAAAAAAATCCTTGTATTAGAAAATGAAATGTTTTCGAAGGAAAATAAGTGTTTGAGCATCACTTCCGGCTACTGGGTGGGGATTTGGTTCCATGGAAGACAAAGGAAGTTTCCAAAGGTGACGGATCATGTGAAGAGGACAGGATTTCGGTGCTGATAGCGGGGCTTGCTGCCCATTAGGATGTGGATAACGCTAATTAGAGCTCTGCACTTGCACTTTGAGCAGGATTTACCCCATGCCCGTTCCTGTGATGCTCTGGACAGCTTTTCCCGTGGTCCCGAGCTGATTCCCCTGGCTTTTCTAGTCCCAGGGATGAGGTGCTGGAAGAAATCACCAGCAATTCTGTTTACACTTTGTTTACCCTTTGGGGCAAAGTGCATCCTCAGAAAATATCAATATTTCCTCTGCTCTTACCCTTGGCATTCAGGGGACTTTTCCAAGGGACTGATGGCTGTGTGTGATTAGCTGCTCGTAGCCTCCTAATTAGCTGAAATGTCATTTGCCTCCTGTTGCCTCCTTGCATGTTTTGCCTTGTGTTTAATCCCAGGGAAGGAAAACATTGGGAAGAATTTGGCTGCTGTGGCCGAGCTGGGACAGAGCTTCTCTTTCAGCTTGGCACCTGTTAAAAATACCAAAAATAATAATAGTACCGTCTATGTGCCACTTTCGTTCACTTCTAACACCACAAAAACTGAGTCTGGGTTTAATTTGTAGCCCTGGGAGAGCCTCTGAGGGGCTGACTCCAGAATCACTCCCATGGATGGCTTTTCCCTTGTGCAAACACTGACTGGTTTGGTTGGTGTTGTTTTTTTCCCCTTTGATGCATTTTTCATTTGAACACCTCAAAACCCTTCAGAAGTTTTTGCCCAGTTGTTCACCTGCAGCTCCAAAGAGTCCTGGGGTGGGTTTTTTTCTGTCTCTGCTCGAAAAAAGGATTTCTTTGATTTTTGAAGTGCTGTGTTTCTGCTTTTCCAGTGCTGGGCCTAAGACACTTCCTGTCAAATTTCCAAAGGGAACAGAGCAAATCCAAGTGCTTTCCATCACACATGAAACCTGTATTGACTCTGAAGCTGGAAATCCTAATCAAGTAGAGTGCATTATCAAGTCTGATAAATCTTAACAGACCTTCTAATCAATAGAGCCTGCAGCGTGTGCCAGAGCCCACAGCCAGATCAGGAAATACGATTTTCGGGAAAGGCCCAGAATTCCTGCACGTTTATTTAGGATGAGTATCTGAGTTATGGCATTACTGCTTTATGGAAGGGGTTTGAGCTGACTGTGAGTTCAAATCAGTGAGGTTTTCATCCCAATTTAGGGTTTTTTTCAGCTGTCACAGTCCAGACGAAGGAGAAGCAGGTTTTTGGAGGGGTTGTGCTGGTTGGATCAGATGTGTGTGCATGGGGAAATATTTCTGTGCCCCATTCCTCACTTTTCCGGGTGTTTATCCCTTTGCCAAAATTCCAGGAAGGGCTGAACCTCACAGACTCAAGGAGCCAAAAGCCACCGATGTCATTTTGCAGCTCAGGGAGCTTTGGGCTGGGCTGAGCAGAGTTTTCCACGCTCTCAGCCCGGATGTTCTTGGCAATCCCTTTATTCCCACTTCTGCTTGCATGTCCCAACAGATTGGCCACCTCCAGGGGCCCTGGAACCGGCTCTGTTTTTGGGATTTGGGGATGGGAATGAGATGGGCTCCTGCTGTGGGGGACAACAGCCCTTCCATGGAGTGCTGGTAATTCCAGAGCTGTGGGTTTGATTCCCTGATTCACCGGAGGGCTGGGCTCGGTCCTTGCGGGTTCCTCCCGAGGCAGAACATTCCGTGGAAGTTGTGTTTTGGGAACAGAGCCCTCAGGCTGCCTTGGGCGCACTCAGCCCATTCCAAGGGGCTGTAGATGGCATTTAGTGTCCCTATGGGAATATTCCTGAGGAGAAAAAGGCTCCTGTGGGTGCAGCAGATGCTCTTTGGGTGCAGCTCTCACCCCCCATCCCTGGGGGAAGAGTTGTTCCCTGAACTCGGGATGAGGCAAGAAAAACTATTTTTACTTCTCTCAGCCGCACATTTATTAAATTTCCAACCTGAAAAGCTCTCCCCCTGCCAGGATTTCTCTAAAGAAGAGAGATAACCTTGGCAGGCTGCTGGAATCCTGTTTCCCTTGGCAGGGGAAGGCCAAGTGCTGCCTGTGCCCCGCAGGCAGACGCTGCTAAATCTTCTCCCTGGGGCTGCTTTATTACCACGAGGGCTCAGGACTGAGCAGACACTGCAGACGAAGATATTTCAACCCCCTCTTCTCCCTTCACTCGGGGAAATTACATTTTGCTGTGTAGTTTTTAATCTGTCGGTTGGGCCTATACAAAATGACAAGTGAGTGTGATTTAATTTTATGATAGCACTGCATTAGATGACCACTTTATGTTGCTGTAAAAGAGGGATTTGGAGTGGTGGTGTGCTCTGCTCTTCCACGTTTGATATCCTTGTTTCCTGGAGTCTGACAATAAAATCTTAGGAATGTGAAGAGCAGCTTTGCTGTTGAGGCCTGGTTGCTTATGTGGATGTGTTTGGGAAATTGGGTGTCACAGGAGCACTGAGGCTTTGGTATCATTTTATTTGGACTTGTCAAAATGTTCTTTTTTCTGGTGAATGACAGGTTTCAGGGAAGGGCTGGAGCTGGGCCAGGGTGGGTCAGGGTGGATTTTGGGAAAGGTTCTTCCCCCAGAGGGTGCCAGGCACTGCCCAGGGAATGGACACGGCCCCGAGGCTGCTCCAGGAGCAGCCAGGGGTGCCCAGGGGGGGATTTTGGGGTGTCTGGACAGGGCCAGGGGTTGGATCAATGATCCCCGTGGGTCCCTTCCCACATGGGATTCCATGAACCTGCTGAATTCCCAGGATTCCTTGAATTCCCACTCTGATTCCATGAATGGACATCAAGCCCAACTGGTTTTTTTCCATCTGAAGTTCCACATCTCACGTGTGCCATGACCAGCCAAGGTCTGTCAATTCCTGTTATTTTTTATTAATCCTGCTACAAATTCATTTTAAGTGGGAAGTGGCAGTCTTTTCCCTCAGCATTGCAGCTGGGCAGGAGATTAAACACTGGGAATTTTATTGGGCACACACATATCAGGAAAAAGCACAGCAAACTGGGATTTGTGTCTGACTCTTGAGTAGAAGAATATCTGTTCTATAAATCAAGAGTAACACAGTTGGTGCCACTGATTTTTTATCTTGATATAACTGAGATAAGGAAGAACTGGTACTGCTGTGAATTATTCTGGGAAAACCTTGTCTGGAAAACCTGTTTACAATTCCAGGCACTTGTATTCAAAGGAGATAACAGAAACAGATGCAGAGCAGAGGTTTTAGGGTGGTTGAGGAAATTATTAACAAGAGATTGGAATTCTCCTGCTTCCTTGGCTTATCACAGCAGGCTGGGATGTGCAGCATGTGGGTGTGCACAGGGAAAAGGAAAAATAGACAAAGTTAAAGCTGAGGTTGACATGAGCTTAACTGGACAAATCTGGATGTGAGAACTTTCCTTCTCCTTAGAACAAGCTGAATATTAATTTCAAGCAGGCTTCTGACAAGAAGGGTACAGGTGAAAATTCACTGGTTTGAGGACTGTGGTTTATTAAACTTAATTTAAATGAATAAATAAATAAACCCTAACCACCCAAACAACAAGAGGAGTAACATTAGGATTATAATGTTACCGTTATGTTCTCTATTTTAATTAACGAGCAAATTTAGTCTTCTCGGTTTTAATTAATGAGCAAATGGCTTTGGTCTTTTCCAGGACATGGTTTGTCCAGGTTGGAAGTTGTGTCCTTCTCACAGGAAGTTTATTTAAATAGCTCCATATCCAAGAGGGAATTAAATTGAACAACCAAACCTCCCCAGCATCACAGGAATTCTCAGTTACAGCCTCAGCAGCAAAGGTGGAGGAACAGGGATGGGCCTGGCTCTGATCCCAGGAGCAGCCAAGTGCAAGTGAGGGACGGCGATGCCACCAAACGTCCCTGCTCTCCTCTCTGCCATCCCACACCTCCCGTTTCTGGAAGCTCCTCTCTTTTCACAGCTCCTCACTGAGGGTTAGGAATTTAATCCAGCACCTTCACGTTGAGACTCGTGTTGTTTTCGGGCGGTTTTGCTGCCAGGTTTTTAAGGGGCTCTCAGCAGTCACTCACCTGTGCATTGATCCTCTGGAAAGTCGCTCGTGGTGCTCCTTCAGAGCTCTGGTGAAATGTGTTTGAATTCCTGCCTGGCTTCGAACGGGAATGTGCACTCCATCAGCCAACAAGGACACTCGTGTTCATAAAGAATTCATGAGTGCATGTTAAACACTGCTATAAAAGGACATTTCTTGTCTTCAGCTAAATTGACAGCCCCTCTTTCAAGATCAACTCCTCGTGCTTGGGAAATCAAGACATATGATTGTCTCTTTTTTTCAGCTAAGTAAAAAAGATTTCTTTTTAATGTCTGGGTGAGTGAAAATCTCTGCTATTTGCTGTGATGTTTCCTTTCTAGAGGCACTGCTTTGTTTTGGTGGATAACTATTGCTTTTCCCGTTGCTTGTCTGCCTTAAAAATTTCTGTGGGTACACACAGCTGTGATGAAGCTCCTTTCCTTCCACTGTCACTCAGAGCCTTTTCAGCAAGAGCTTTGTTTAGAGCTGAGAAATCACGATGCTGAGAAGTTGCCTGAAGAAAAAAAATGGTAGGTAACGTTGTAGTGGGCAGGAGTATTTTTTTTTTTCTTTTGTTTTTATCATTATGAATTAAGCTGGGCTTTGTGTACCCAAATTGTAACAGGCAGCAAAACAAGAGGGTGAGTGAGCTGGACAAACTGAGGCTAAAGGAGAAAGGGGGAGCTGGGAGATGATGATTTTCATTCTATTCACCCACTTTAGTTGTCCAGTCAGTGACTGAGGAGCTCTTTAATGGCATCTCCTTAAAAGCAGATTTGAATTTTTTCCAGTGGTGTGGTGAAGCAGGATGATAATAATAGTGGAGATAATTCCCATTAAGCTGCTCCCTGTGTGTATTTAAATCAAGAACCTGGGGTGATCCAGTCAGACTGGAGACCTGCCTTAAGAAGCTGTGTCTACCTGAACCTCCTGGTGTTTTACAAGCTCAGGCCAAACCTCTTCTCCTTCAATATTCCAAAGAAGCCACAGAAGAATGACCTGAACAATTTGGCAGGGCTCACCACATGTGTTTCTCCTGCACGAGGAAGGATATTCCAAAGGAAATTTTGAAAGGCTCTCTAATTCCCAGGAAAATCAGAGAGTATAACAGAAATATTTGTGTCCCTGAATTTAAAAAAAATGTGCTGTAATACCTACGTACCACAGGATGGAGTTACAGACTTAACTTTAGATTCGCCTGCCTTTTAGCCCAACTGTTAATGTTTGCTTTAATATGTTTTAATGGTTTGGGGTTTTTTTTAACACATTTTACTTGCAGCAGATGTGTCCGAGTGTATCGGAGAGGATTCTTCCACCTCGAGGAGGGCAGAACGAGGTTCCACCAGGCACAAATCCTGGTGTGCTGTGCTGGGGGAACAGGCTGGGCACTGCTCCGAGCGCTTGAACCTGCTGTGATTCAGCTTCAACAAAGACCCTCCTTTTCCAGGAGTCACAAAATCCGTCAGGTTGGAAAGGACCTCCAGGATCACCCAGCCCAACCCACAGCCGAGCCCGGGATGAAATCCTATCGAAAGGTGCCACATCTGCCTGAGTTCTGAACCCCGGCAGGGATGGGGACTCCACACTTCCCTGGGACCCTCTCCCAAAGTTTATCAACGCTTCCAGTGAAGATTCCCCTGATCTCCGACCTGAACCTCCCCTGGAACAGCCTGAGCCTTGTTTCTCTGTAACCCTGCCGGAGGCCGTGCTCCAGGACGAACCACTCCTAAAATCCTCCCTCTGACAGATGCACTGGAGCTGAACCTGCAGTGGGAGCTGGCGCTGCAAAATCCAGGGATTGCAGCCGGGATGGGCAGAGGCTTCCCCAGGGATGCCTCTCCAGGCAGCCGAGCTCCCCCTCAGCAGGATTAGCATTCCTCAGCTTCCCCGGCTGGGGAAAGGTGAGAGGATTTAATTACAGACTAAAAACAATTATGAAACTGAAGCTACTCGTGTTTGCAAAACACTTGGAAACCTCCAGATTGTGGAACTGGCAGAATTAATAATTACCATCTCCACCAGCCTGGCACTTCCCTGCCTATCAATTCACACACTTTTTCTTGGGGAATTTTTGGAGCAGGGCTGCTCCAGGAGAGGAGGGTGCCCCTTTGGCACAGCCCGTGAAACTTCTCCAGGATGAATTGCGGGATGTGTAACCCCCCTCAGTTCTCATCCCCCAGTTCCTCCACAAACATAATTGAAGTTTTGCATTTGCCAATAAAAGCTTGTCTTCAGTTTTAAGTACTTAAAATCTAAAATTATAATTCAGGCTTTAGTAAATGCACTTAATTAAAAGCTAATAAAAACCTTGGTTAGTGTTTTATAATTTTTAATTTTTTTTAATCCCTAAAGATTAATTTCAAAAAAATATGGCTGCGTGTAATCATTGAGAGAGGGTTATTCTGAGGGAATTTGAGCTCTGAAAAATATATATTTTTCATTTCCACGCAGTGTATAAATAAAATATTAAGCCAAGCCTTGGATGCTACACCCTGTGCTAGAGAATTCACATGGCAACCTTGACTTTGTAAGCTCCCGGACAGGTGTATCCTCATAAAATCACTGAATAAAGGGAATGTTCATCACTTGGAGCTGTTTTCCCTTGGTCTCCTGCCTCGTCAGCTCTCCTGGAGCGAGGCAGAGGCAGATGGGGTCAACTCCTGGCCAAGGAATGGGGCGGGAATTGGCTCTGTCCCGGGTCAGGGCTGGGGCAGCAGGGGAGGGATGGGACCATCAGCCCCAGGATGTCACCAGGGCTGGGGACCTTGGGCTGGGATCCAGGGCGTGAGGAGCTCGGAAAGAGGAGAAACAGAGCTTGGACCTCTGGAGAACCAGACACTGCACGTCCTGTCTCATCCTGATATTCCAGATAAAAACCTCTCCATAAATAACATAATTCCATGGATATTACTACAATATGGTATTTTTTTATAAGCCACACATACCCAAAGATACCCCAAACTCTGACAGTGATGTGTTGGATATTTCCAACCCCAGGGAGGGGTCAATTTTCCCATGGAAAAATACATCTGACTCTGGTCAGGATTTGTCTAACTTCATGTAAAAAGCCTTCTCGCCTGCCTTTAGCAGAATATCCGTAAGAAAAATCTCTTTCTTCCACAGGTACTTCTAGATCATCATCTGCTAATAATGGGCTTTATCCCCTTCCTGCAGCAGGTGACTGTAAAGCTGTCACCAATCATCTGGGTTTACAGCAATAGCAATTATACCGGGAGTTTTTATTATATTTTGAATGCTGTGTTAGTAGCATAGAATAAATTAACCTTAGCTGGAATTACGCTGGCTGTATATTCCATTAATATTTGGGATCAGGCAGCATTTACAACAGAATTGCATCTGCAGAGGTTGTTCTGGGTATGACAGGAGAGGTGTCTGTCCTGTGTTTGGAACTTCCAGGGATGGAGCAACCACAGCTTCCTGCCAGGGCCTTCATCCCCAGTAAAAAAATCCCAATTTTACACTGATTTCTCCATGTCACATGATTAAGAAATATCTAAGGGTAATTCTTTATATGCAGTGTTTAAAATACATGCTGGGTTTTGGGAAATACTGAGAATTTGCTTTATTTAATGGTAGTTTTGGCACCTGCTGTGTTGCTGTCAGCCTGAGAAGAATTCCAAAGGTGAAAAAATGAGAAATTGCCACATTTAGTTTTTGTTGATCAGTGTTAAATCAGAATCAAGATAATCAAAGGATCTAACTGGGAGTAGAATGTGCTTAGGTTTAAGCAGGTTTCACAGAGGCTTGAACCCAGGCTTGCCTTGAATTTTATACTGAAAACTGTTGGTGAAAGAGACATTTCCCAAGCAGGAATTGAACAGCTTTCTGAAGCATGGAGAAGTAGCAACACCAAATAAAATAAATTAATGTAGTGATATTTCCAGGAACCCTTTAATACTTTTATAATATAGAATGAGTATAGAGGGTAAATGTGTAACTGGGGATATGACACAGTAATGTGGTTGTGGACTGCCTGGCCTGGAGCAGAAGTGGAGTACAAAATCCCAAGAAACAGGAGGATTCCGTGTTAAAGTGAGGATATTTTCATTTCTCTGGAGAAGCTGTGCCACAGCTCTCAGTGTGTGTTAACCACTGGAATAACCCAGAGGAAGTGACACATTTTTACTGCTGGATTTACTTAAAATCAGACTGGACAGCAACTTTTGGTTCAGTCTCCCGAGTCCCGTTTCTCTGATTGACCATGGCAAGGGAAGCTGAACGTGTGTCTCAATTCCGCCCAGATGATTGAAGGGAGGAAATTTCCAGGTGGGGCGTTTATAGGAAAACTCTCCAGGCCACGTTCTCGAGGAAGGAAAATCTGGAGAGGTTTGTGCACAGCTGGGCTCCCCTGCCGTGAGGAAAGCTGCAGATTTCACTTTCCTCCAGCGGAACCCTCGGCTTTGATCTATTTTGCTGTCGGGGTGACTCGCGTCGTCCTGCCGCGGAGCAGGAGCGCGGGAGCAGCACGGAATCCGAGGGATGTTTATGAGCCATGCAGCAAACATTAAACCCCACTCCATTTCTCACCCCTGCCAGCTCCAATCTCGTGCAGGGCTGCGTGCAGGAGCACCGAGGCAGTAAAACAGAGTAAAACGCAGTAAAACAGAGCAAAATGTCACCCCCAAGGAACGTCTGAGCCTCCTCAGCCGAGCAGGTGGTGAACTTGTGCTTGGCTGGGCTTGACAGCAGCTGAGCTCCATCCCCCGGTGAAAATTAAATAAAAACCCGTGCTGGGAGTCAAACTCTGCACTAGGGCAGTTTGGGAGAGCTGCATCCCGAGCCTCTGGAAGTGCCCTGGCTGCCTCTGGAGGTGGCCGGGGTCAGAGGAGGTGCCAGGCCCTGCTCAGTGGTGCCCAGAGACAGGACAAGGGGCAAGGCCAGGAATTAAATCAGGAAATTCCACCTCACTAGAAGGAAGAATTCCTTTATGTTGGGGGTGGCAGAGCCCTAGAAGAACTGCCCAGGGAGGGCGTGGAGTCTCCTTCTCTGTTTGAGAGACATCCCAGCCCCACTTGTGGGTGTCCCTGTGTCCCCTGCTTCAGGTGACCCTGCTTTGGGTGACCCTGCTTCGGGTGGCCCTGCCTGGGCAGGGGGTTGGACTGGGCCATCCCTCCCCCCAGTTCTGGGATTCCATCAGGATCTGGCTCTCCCCAGCAGCTGGGCCATCAAACCCCAACCTCTTCTCCTGTGTATCTCTCTCTGCCAACCCATCTGTCCTGGGGTGACATTATGAGAATGTGTAAATGTGCATCCCCTCTGGTCTGCTCTAGAAATCCATTCTGGTGCCTTGCTGTGCTTTTAAACTGAGCCTGNCTTCCGAGGCCCTGGAAGGGGCCCACGGGCCCAGCTCTGAGGAGGAGAGAGGCCACACCCAGAGAAGGACTCTGAAATCTCCCCAGATTTCCCTCCACAGCCAGAGATTTTTATTATTTACCATTCTCATCCTTTTCTGTGTGTTTGTTAAATAAATAGTGTTTATCTCTCTCACTTTCCTTCGAGGAAAATTCTTTTCTTTTCCCCGAACCTGGTGGGGGGAGGCCTTCCCTCAGAGGATATTCTCCTCCAAAATTGGCCAAAACCAACACACCATCTTAGAACCGAAAACCAGGGAATGTGGATGGATGGGACCCCCAAACCAAGCGGGATTTATTAACAACGGGCAGTTCCTCGATATCATTTCAATTATGATCCCCTGTAACGAGTTCAATACACGCTGTAATGTTCCTATAAAGCTGCCTGTGGGATGACAGCAATATATGGTGTGATGTTACAGGCCTTTCATAACATTCCAGAGTAATTAGGACATAAAATTGAACTGAAACTTTAAACCACTTTTCAGCTTTGTTCTTTCTCTCTATGTATTACTCTTCAGCAGGCAAGGGCAGTAATTTAATATTGACTTCTGGCTGTAAGATTACCGTATAATCTAAATGCTAATAACAATTAAAGCACAGCGTAGTGATTAAAGTGTCTCTTGGAATATTGAAAATACAGGTAATAAATGGGGCAAGGACGTGAGGCAGAGTTGGCGTTTAAGGACCTGTTCTGAAGGGCCATGCTGAGAAAAACGGGTTGGGCTGGAGAAGTTTTGTGCACAGTCTGTGCTTCTCCCATGCTGAGCCCTCAAACACGGTCTCGTTTGATACATTTTTATTCCAGGCTCTATCATGTGGAAAGCAGACCTTTGAAGCCCAACTCCGAACTCTTTTTATTTCCTTCTCCCATTTCCATAAGCAATCATTTGTCTCAGGAGAGATTAAAGGGATGGTTTCCCTCACAAAGTGAGAGGAATATTTCCTCGTGGAAGTTGGTTCTTGTTAATGAAATATATACTTTAGAGTTTTCTAGGAGGCAGAAGAGCAATGAAAGGCAGCTAAAACAAGACAGAAAGGAAATGAAATGCAGAAACCCTATAAAAAACCTACAGCCATGTGTGAAAACATGTGAGATCCATTAAACTCAGGGAACACTGGGATAAATGTGCAGCACAAAAGGTCTCTGGGCTCAGCTGTTGCTTCTTCCAAAGCTCTGTTTGTGTTTCCCTTTGTTTGTAGCTCAAAGCAGTAACTCAAATCCTGAATTTCGTGGATTTTTAATGGATTTATTCACAGTAGTTTAATGGAGATGAAATATAAGTGTTGGAGCAACCAGGCTTGTGCTGATGGATCCTGGGATACGGGAATTGCAGGGTGACATGGATGACCCAGTGGATCTAGGATCTGTCCTGAACCCTCAGTTAATCCATTTGTCTTTGCAATAATATATTAATAATTAATAATAATTAATTAATAATACTCTGTGGGTCCTGATTTCCTGCAGCTGGATCCAGCCTGGAGCCAAACTTTGGAAAAACCTCTGAAGGTGTTCACTGACGACCCTTGGCAGGTTCAAAAATTTCTGCACTTCTCTCCCTCAGCCGGCCCATTTCCACAGCTGAATTGATGCTGAGAACTGAATTTTTATTATTTTTCAATGATTAAAAAAAAAAAAAAGGCATTGCAAGATTGTTCATTTCTTCCTGGTCTCTGAATTTCTCCATCTGCTCCCCAGATGCAGAGAGAGGCAGCAGTGCATGGAACAGTTGCCATAAAGCCCACAGTGACTGCCCAGGGACCCTTCCCCAGCCACTGGCTCCTTGTGGGGCTTTTTTCAGCCTGGTTTAATTTTCTGCTGGTGGGACTCACCAGGCAGATTGACTTATTTTGCCCTTTCCCCATTTTTTTTCTCCTATGTGTTTTGGAGGGAGGAAAGGGACAAAACAAGGCTATAAAAATAAATCAATTACCAGCTCTTCCAAGAAGCTGTTGCAGCTTGACTCATCTCTGTTCCCTTTTATGCTCAGGGAAAGGCAAAAAGAAATAGTTGACATTACTTTGGTTTGTATTTTTTGCTTCCTCTGCTGTTCAGATATCTTGGAATTGCCAGGATTTACATAGGCAGGGATGCTGCTTTGGCTTCCAGCTCTTTCCCCCTTGCATTTCTCTCTTTTTTTTGTTTTTTCCCAATCCCATACTTCAGGATTTCTACATTTAGCACAAGAAACCAAATCATCTCTATCTCAAGAGGATTTCCCTGTGGATTCCTTTTGCAGGGATCAGTTAAAGGTCCATGTCCCTGCCTGGGCAGCAGCATCTGGCACCACAAAGGGGCTCAGCTGGTTGGGAAAAGCAGCTGCTCCTCTGTGGGCTCTGTTCTGTTGGTCTGTGTCACCCCTGGTCACCCAGGCAAGCCACAGGTGGCAGATCCTCCCTGGAAAAGGGAGCAGATCCCAGAATTATTCCTCAAATCAGCGCTCTGGGGCTGACGGTGTCGCTGTGATGGGGATTGCAGGGCAAAAAACCAGTTTGAAAAATATGAAATCCTTATTTAGGCTTCTGGAAAGTTCTTTGGTGACAGAGGCTGAGAGGCCTCTGCTCAACCCTAACCCAGGGGTCTGAATTATCACAGAATCCTCGAGTGGTTTGCGTTGGAAGGGACCTCAAAGCCCACCCAGTGCCACCCCTGCCATGGGGACACCTCCCGCTGTCCCAGGGGGCTCCAGCCTGGCCTTGGGCACTGCCAGGGATCCAGGGGCAGCCCCAGCTCCTCTGGGAATTCCATCCCAGCCCCTCCCCACCCTCACAGGGAGGAATTCCTTCCCCATATCCCCCCTAATCCTTCCCTCTGCCAGTTGGAAGCCATTCCCTGTGTCCTGTCCCTCCATCCCTTGGAAATTGTCTCTTTCCATCTTTCTTGTCAGCTCCTTTGGGCACTGGAGGGTCACAATTAGATCACCCTGAAGCTTCTCCTCTCCAGGCTGGACAATCCCAGCTCTCCCAGCCTTTCCTCCCAGCAGAGCTGCTCCATCCCTGGGATCATCCTGGAGCCTCCTCTGGGCCCTCTCCAGCAGCTCCAGCTCCTCCCTGTGCTGGGCCCAGGGCTGGGGCAGCTCTGCAGGTGGGGCCTCACCTGAGCACAGGGGCAAAATCCCTTTTTCCTCCTTTTTCCTTCCTTTCCAGGGCTGGGGCAGCTCTGCAGGTGGGGCCTCACCTGAGCAGGGCAAAATCCCTTTTTTCTGCTTTTCCCTTCCTTTGTGGGGCCATGCCCGAAGCTTTTGGCAGAGCAGCACCAGCAGGAGCAGCAGAGAGGCTCCTGCTGGGGACAGTCCGTGGATCATTCTGATCCCTGGCTCTGGCTGAGCTGATGGAACAGGGACAAAGATCCCTGTGTGGCTGAGGCTCGGGAATAAAAGGCCCCGAGCTGTCTGTGTGAGATGGTGCTCAAAGGGAAGAAAGGGGGGAAATTAACTCAACATTCTTGTAACCACTTGAACAAGATGCAAATAAAATGGAGAAAGGCTTTTGTGTGTGTGTTGGGGTGTTTGTGAGCTGGGATTTGCAGAGCACATCCATTATCCTTGATGAAAACGTTTTGACTGCTTTTTGTCAGAGCCCTTCTGTGCTCTAAGTGCTTCTCTTCATCATAATGGGCTTCCCTGATAGATATCCCTGCCATCGCCACCAAACCGGCTCCAAGCTTTATTCCTTTCGAATTTAAGAATGTGGGTTTTATGATAATGCTTTTCCCGTGGCTGGTGAGCAGTGCCCAGGGGTTTGAAGCATTTATTATTGTTAATAATCCATGTTTAATAGATCCGCTTTCTCCTGGAGATGGCAAAGAACTTGATCAATTCTGCAAAGGGGAATTATTTCACCTGGTAATGAAATACCCTCATCTCCTGGGCCAGAAGAGGAACACGATGGGACAGAGCAGCTCAGCAGAAGAAATGCTGGGTAGTTTATGCAGCTGTAATATGAATATGCTTTGCTATTTTGGGCACCTCTCTTCATGCCAAGCAAGCAACAAGCAAAAAAAAAAAAAAAAAACAGGGATGCAAATGGAGATGAAAGACCTGGGGAGATGAGGAAAGGTCATTTTCCTGACACAAGTGGACGTGTGCAAGGAGAGGAACTCTGATTTGGAGCTGCCTGTCAGGAATGGATGGGACAGAGCATCTCGGCCCCACGGGAGAGAATCCGTCCGGACCCGCCGTCGGAGCCGGGTTGGATTTCTCCCTGAGTTGCTGGAGAAGGGAGCTCCTGACAGTTCCCAGCCCGGGGCTGGGACAGGGAGTTCGTGGAGAGCCTCGGGCCCCGATGGCGATAGGACACCCAGTGCCTGTCCCCGCGCTCGGCTGGGGCCGCGGCTGGACCAGGCAGCCCTGGAGAACGGCAATATCCGAGTCTCCCGGCGGGTTTGTTCTTCTGTGAATTACAGAGTGTTCAGCAACGGGAAAAAGGCACTTCCAGGGGAAAGCAGCGCTCAGAAATCTGCCACGAAACTGCCCTGTGACTGCAAGATCCTATTTGGGTGTTCCTGTGTGCAGCATTCCCGCTGGGAATGGCAAACTCCATGGAGAAATGCAGAGACGTTCATTGCACAGCTCAGGGTACCCAAATACCAGTGCACGACCAGGATAGAACCTCACAGAAACAGGGAGATCAAACCCCAGGATTTCACCCCGTCACCTGGAGCATTCCCTGGATATCACCTGTTATGGGAAGGTGTAAATAATAGCTTGTAAAGGGTTTTTTTTTCTCTCAGATGCACTTTTATGACACTCCCTCCCTTGTTTAATAGGATTCCAGTCTCTGCTATTGGCATCTGCATATGAAATGCAGAATCTCCCAGCAGCGCAGGCTGACGTGACCTCAGGATGTGCCGTGTGATTGCAAATGATGAGAAATTTGTCTTCTGAATAAACTTTTATGACATTCTGTAAGGCTGTTTTAAAAGCAGCCGTGTTGTACATGGGGTTATTTAGAACTCCCTGGAACGTTCCTGGGAGGGAAAGGCAAATGTCCCACAAGGGACACGGTAAGTTAATTTTTTTTTTTTTTTTTTTTTGTTCTGTTTAATTTGTAACAACCGAATTAATTTCTAGCACTGTCAAGGCGATATTAATTCTAATCTTATTTGGATTTTGTTTCTAGTTCGTATTTTAATATTGCAGAGATCAAAGGCTCCTCCTTGCAGGTTTACCTGAGAATATGTAAGATTTTTATGCATAAAAAGAGCCTTATAGAATGCAGATACTGCAGACTTAGCTCTTAAAATGATCAACAACCAAACAGTTAAATTATATAAAATTAAAACTGATGCTCCTTAATTGAAATCATCTTAATTATAGTCATTTTAAAGCACGATATGAAAGAAAATCACCTTGTAGGCTTTGCTGGCTGACACTGTTTGAGTCCTCTCTTGGTGCCAGGTCTGGGGAGGATTTTGTGCTAAATCACACTTGGGATTTGCTCTGTGTTTTTGTGTTGTTCTCCTGCACGAGGTTAAAGAGTCCCAGCAATAATTACATTTCTATTCCTGTGAGTTTTCAGAAGTCTCAGAGAAAATGTGTTTTAATGCCTTTGCTTTGTGACAGAATTTCAACATTCTTTTAAATAGAGAAAACCTCGATATTTCCTGTATTTTTAGCAATATAATTTTGATCTTCCAGAGTCTGGTCTGAATTTCTGCCTATGTTCAGCATCACCCAAGGCCAGTAAAGGTGGTACAAACCTCAGCTCTTTGCTCAGCTGGATCCCTCCTCTGTTATTTACATTGGTCCTTTTGGGGCCAATCCACAGTATTAGACACAATCCAAATCCGAGCTTCTATCCCAAAGAAAATTCCTGTACTTGGAAGTAGAACCCTTTTTATTCAAGTTTATTCAAGCCTTCCTGAATTCCAGAGCTCCTGTCCTGGCAGCTCTCAGGGGACTGTGCTTGCTCTTGCTGCCTGACCGTGAAACACGGTTAATTTTTAAATTTTTTAATGTTTTCCTGGCAGAAAGTGCCACAGGAAGTTTCCATTTTCCCAAAGCCCATTTTCAGACACAGCTCACTTCCCTTCGTGATGTGGTGCCATCCTTTAAATAACCCAGTAACGACAAGGAAATCACTCAGCAATCCCCAGCACGAGCCTCCATGGCTGCTCCTTGGGCACCCAAAAATTGTCTACTCCTGTTTTAATTACCTTTTGCTATTTCTGCCTCAAAAATTTTGGGACGTGGAGTAGCATAAGTAGATTTTTTTCCACCTAATTCTCTAATCAGTGTGTGGAGTAATGCAGATTTCCAGTGACTCGTGTTCTTCTCTGTGGACCCCTGGCAGTGGCTGCAGTGGAGTGAGCAGAGAAGAGCTCCCAAGGCAGCCCAGTTGGTGTCTAAATGGATTTTATTTCATCATTAATGATTTTACTACACTGAAACTCGCTGCCCTTTGTCTTGTTGCTTAAATAAAACGATAATCTTCATTTGCATAAGACCTCAGTGGCTCAGAAACCGAAGTCGTGATGTTTGGAATTCAAAAGCAGGATCAAACTGGCTGTTCAAGTGCAGGAAAACAGGAATTCTTTTCCTTCCTAGAGAGATAGGAATGACTGCAGAGGGTAGATTTCATTTAAAAGGGAGGCTGGGGAGAAGCCTTTCTCACCAGAGTCTGCATTTCTGGCAAACATGTCATTCCTCTGCTTATTTATCATCTCCCCTTCATAAATGTCAAGTGTAATAACAAAAGGCTTTAATAAACTTGTCAGAATTGTTTCATGCCAGATTGTGTGAAAAGGTTATGGATAATAATAAAAACAAGACCTGAAACAAGCCTGAATTCAGCTCCAGGAGGAGCCTTGGTCTCTGTCTCTCCTGAGAACTTCGTGCTTCACTGCTGCAGTTAGAAAAAAATAAATTCTTTTGTACCATGCATTAAACCCTACATCAGAACCACATACGTGAACATGCTACTGAGTAGAAAAAGGAGTATTTTAAGCCAGGCATTTCAGGCCTGATGACTCAATTTGAGGAGCTGGTGACAAGCTCCCTTTCTGAGATATGTCAGATAACAAGAAATAACCTGGCTTCTTCCTGCTCACTGAAATTATTTTTTTTTTTTTTTTGAAGCCAAAAAGGATCAAAATAGGTTTTTTTGGACCCAGTTCAGCAAAGCACTCGCCTCAGCGCTCGACTTTAACTGGTTATGTGCAATTTGTTGCTATTTATTAAAAGCACAGAGTACATCTTATCACTGAGTGAGCTGCTGTCCTCCCACGCTGCCTCCACGGCATTTAATTCTCCCCTCTCCATCCGCTTGCATAATCATTCCATTACAATGGCTGGGGAAAGGAGTAATTGCTTCCAAATGTTCCTGGCTGACCAATTTCCACCTGAACACGCAGCTGGGGACCCCGTGTTCTCCACAGAGTGCTCGGTGTTGCTCGGGTTGCTGATGGTTCCCCGAGCGCTCGTCTCAAAGATTTCCTCCTCGCCACGCTCCTATTTTCGCTCGACCTTGCACGGGCAAATTCCAAAGGAGACGTTGTTGTTGAGATGTTCTGGAGTGAATCGCTGTAATAATGCACACACGGTGCCCAGCCTGGAGCAGCCATTAGCTCGGGTAATTACTGCTCCTGTCCATTTTACTGCCCATTAATGATTTGTGCTGTACACAAAGCCCCGGCGCTGCTCTGGGTTTGTGTCTCTGAGGGGCCTGGGAAGCTCCTGGGCCCTGAACAGAGGAAGAACCGGGAGGTCAAAGGGGTGAACGTGGGCACTGCAGTGCCTGGGATTCCCCAGCCGGGCAGTGGCAGAGCTGGGAACAGCCAGTTTGTGATTTAGGAAGTAAAATGCCACAGAATCTTAGACTGAAATTAGTTGGAAAAGCCCTCCCAGACCATCGAGTCCAATGCCCGATGCCCACCTTGTCCCCAGCCCTGAGTGCCACCTCCAGCCCTTCCCTGGACACCTCCAGGGATGGGCACCCCAAGCTCCCCGGGCAGTTCCGAGGCCTGAGCACCCTTTCCATGCAGAAATGTCTTCACCCCTGGGCCATCCATCACCTGTGTGTGATGCACACACCTGTGCAGTGCCCGGAATTGGGATATTTCTTAAAAACCTTTCAGAAATGTGAAGCTTCTGAGCCTCCTTCACTGAGCTCTGCACTCACGTTCTCTGCACCCCGCTCAGGAACAGGGGTGGGTGGTTATTTAGGGCAGCTGAGCTGTCCCGCGTGGCACTGCCAACATCCCAAAGTGGGCACTGGCTCTGCTTCCCGCCAGCACCTTTGGCTGTCCAGGAACCAAATGTGTGCTTGGTTCCTCTGCTCGCCAGGGAATGATGAAAATGTGGGGTTTGTTCAACTGAAACCGTAGGGTTCCACCATGGGGGCTGTAGGAGAGCAGGCCTGAAGGTACAAAAGCATCTTCCCCAGGCCCGCTGGTAACCATGGAAACACTTCCAGGGCACCTGAGATGGGCTGGAAAAGAGGATTTTGGGTCAGTGACCTTCTTGAGCAACGGCCCGGGAAGATTGTGGTCGGTGGCCTTATCTGGGATTATTTACACCTTCCCATAACAGGTGATATCCAGGGAATGCTCCAGGTGACGGGGTGAAATCCTGGGGTTTGATCTCCCTGTTTCTGTGAGGTTCTGTCCTGGTTGTGCACTGGTATTTGGGTACCCCGAGCTGTGCAATGAACGTCTCTGCATTTCTCCATCCTGCACGCCCAGCCCTTGCCCAGCGGGAATGCTGCAGAAACAAATAAAGGAATACAGAATACTGATTTTAGTAAATAATATTTTAATTACTAGCAAATAACCTTTTTTTCCGCCAGGGCCTTGGTGAAAATGAAGCCCAGCAGTGGAACCAGCAGAGGCTGAGGTGGTGCCACCTCTCTCTTCCTCTCCCTCCCTTACAGGTGTTGAACAGTGGCTCCTCGTGTTTGATCAAAGATTCCTGCTCAGCTCAGGTTATCCCACCCAGCCACCAGCAGCTGCCCTCTGGGACAGCCCCACGCAGACACCGCGTGCATAAAAGTGGTGCTGGAAACTTCCCAGGGATGGCATTCATGAAATATTTAAAGGGAAAAATGTTTAACTCGGGGATTCCCTGACAGGAATGAGCTGCCAAGCCCGGAACTGGCACCAGTGAATGTTTTGTGTGAATTCCTTCCTGCCCCAGGTCTCTGTACCTCAGGTCAATGTCTCTGTATCTCAATTAAATATCTCTGTATCTAATTTTGGGGTGTTAATTCTTTACTCCAGCCCTCACTGCCACAGCCCTCCTTGAGTTAAACATTCCCCATTGCTCACCCAGGAGCTTTTCCTTCCACCGATGTCATGGACAGCAAAAAGAGAGATTTGAGCTGTGTGACAGCTTTAATTAGTACCAATTCCCCTCATTTGTGAGCTCTGGTGGATGTCAGAGCAGTTGATCCTCTGCAGTCTGATCTTCACCTTGAGCCCCTGAAGTTCAACGTGGTTACTCAGGAGTTCCTTTCCTGAGTTGGGACATCAGGGTGCAGGTGAGCATCTGGGTGTAAGAAAAAATAAAAAATCAATTTTATTATGTCCAAAATATGTCCGACAGGTTAAACTGTGAGGTGTAAAACTTGAGTAGAAGGCTGGAATCTGGCTCTGGAGCAGATGCAGCCCAACAGCAACATAAGAGGCTTTAATACTGACATGAGTTTGAAATGAAAAGGATTAGTTGGTTTGCAATAAAAGCTGAGGGAAAGAAGGAGCATGAACAAAAGAAAATAATTTTGGGAATGGGGGAAAAAAAAAACCCTAAAGCTGTTTGGAGAAGGAAGGTTCTGAACTTCAGCAAGGGCGGTGAAAATCACGGTGAAATCTCAAATATTGTGAGCCATAATGAGGGAGAGAGAACTGACTGTGAACTGTTTGCTTGTGTTGCCTTCCATTTCTAAATGTGCTGGATGAAAGACAGGCATGGAAAAGGACAAGTGTGAAAATCTAAACTAATAAGGGAAATTAGGGGAAATTAATGAAGAACACTTCAGAAATTCTTTGGCTGCCCTTGTTTATTGCTGAGTATTTAGGGGTTCCCATGGCAGCTCAAGCATTTAGATCCTGACAAACTGGAGATGTTTTACTTCCTGAAGCGACAGAGTTGGAGGAGTTTTCCTGGGGGCTTTGTCCTTCTGCTGAGGCTGCTCACATTCCTTAGGGAATCCTGGAATGGTTTGGGTTGGGAGGGACCCTAAATCCCACCCAGTGCCACCCCTGCCATGGGGACACCTCCCACTGCCCCAGGGTGCTCCAGCCTGGCCTTGGGCACTGCCAGGGATCCAGGGGCAGCCACAGCTCCTCTGGGAATTCCATCCCAGCCCTCCCCACCCTCACAGGGAGGAATTCCTTCCTAAATGGCAGAGCTCGATGATGGTGATGATGATGATGATGGTGATGCTGGGGCTGTTATCCCTATCACTTATAACCTGATGAGGGACTCATCCAGGTTGAAATCCCGGCTCTGTGCTGTCCCTTGGCTCAGCTCTGGTCCCTGTTTGTCCATCAGAGCCACGGAGGAAGCAGAACTCGGGTTCTGGACTTGTTCCCTGTGTGAGGAGAGATGGCTGCAGAGTTCCTGGGTGATTTATGCCGAGGCGTTTTTCATCAGGAAACTCTGGAGAATTGTTTCAGCACTATCAGACCTCTCCGGTTCATTTTTCTCTGGGAAGTCACTTCTGGGAGGCCAAATTGCCAGAGATACCAGGAGGAGGGGCTGTTTGTGATGGGAGGAACAGGAGCATTTCCTGATACAGAAAATGTTCTGGCTGTAATTCTTGGTGATAGACCAGCTCCAAATTCTGGTGTCTCCTCGTTCCATGGGGGATAAGGGCACCATTTCTGTAAAACGTAACAAAGCTCTGGTATCTTGATTGGTTTGATTTAAGAGTTTTTCCCTCTTCTAGGACTGGAGAGAACTGAGGTTTTCAGTTTTCCAGGCGGGTTCGCATCTGCTCGGTGCTACATTAGAAGATGTCACAGAAGATGCATCCACGTGCCAAAAGATTAGTTGGTGGTTTAGACACAAGGCAGGAATTTCATTGCTGAAATTTGCTTTCTGGGCTGCAGGTTCAGCAAGGGATTTGCTGGAGAGAGAAGCTGCCAGCATTTGGAGCCCAACTGACAATCAGAAAATAGGCAGGGCCCTGTTGTGGATTTAATTCCTCCTGGTTGGGGACAACTCAGGAAAGAAATGGACTTTTCTAATGTAATTACTTGTGTTTGACCCCAGAGTTATGGAGCTCTCTGACTCCATCCTTGTTTAATTCAGTTGTGGCAAAAGGAGATCACGCAGACCCGAGGCCCATTTTAATCCAGGCCATTATTCTGGTGGACAATCTTAGCATTTTTGTGATGCTGAAATGGAATAAAGCACCTCAGCAGAAATGAATGGTAAAGCTTTGGTGATGTGTCTGCCTGCCTCATGAAGGGATAAATTTTGTCGAGTTCCTTTTATTAGTAATAAAAATTATACACAAGCAGTGATTGAGCTGGAAACTGGAAGCAGAGATTTTAAACACAATTATCTTACTGCTCATTGTAAACACTTGGGGTGCAACAACCCTGTGTGGGCCTTTTTACGAGTTGAAATGGATCCTTTAAGTGTCATAAGTATTATAAGCAATTTGAAGTATTGGTAGCTTGTATGCAGTAAAAGCTAACGATTCTCAAATATTAAAATGTGGGTTATAAAGAGATTTTCCTGCTGTGGTTTACATTCTAGAACAAGCCCTGGCCATTATTGACCCGGAGAGTGACACTGTCATTAGTGACTTAATTGGCACAGCTCGGGCAGTTTGTTCCGGTGCCAGTTCTTTTGAAAATGTGGGTGCTCAGTCTTCTCCTTCAACAGAAAACCCACTGCACATCCAGCAAAACCTGGTTTTGTCATTAACAGAAACGGCAAAGTTAAAAAAGGCCGTTAAATCTCCAATAAATCTTTAGTCTCTTGCTTTTGACCTGATCAAAGGGTCTGCAGTGATACAACTGCAGCTGATAATCTAAGAAAATGTCTTTTATATCCTGCCCACAGGCCCGGGGACAATGGCCCTGTGCTGCAGATCAATAGATATTTTCTTCCAGGGCTGATTTAGCTTTGACTGGAAAGGAAAGCAATTAAGCCAGGAGCGGGAGGGTTTGGAAGTGTGCGGATGCATTCGTGGGGATGGCAGCTTAATGACCTACTTTTGGTGATAGCATTGAAATTATAACGTGTTTCAAGTAAATATCAAATGCCAGCCAAACAGTTACCATAGTAATGATAAAGGAAATGTAATTGCAGTCAATCAAATGAATATTCAGTCGATGCAGTTAATTTGCACAGAGGTGCACTCGTTTCAAACCTGTGTTTTATGAGGTCCAAGCAGGGATTTTTCTGCAGTTGGCCAACAATTTCTCGTTCTTCAAAACTTTTGTGGTGGAAATTCCAGTGTGGAACTCTGGGCAATTGCACTGGTGCTTCAAGAAGGTGTTCAGTATTTATTTATTTTCCAAATCTTTATGAAGATGGATGTCACAGCAAGTGGGAAAAGAAGTCTCCAAGAATCCTGAGTAGGGAGGAGTTGTAGCCTGGCCTCGTTTCTTTGGAGGAAAGCAACAGTCGAGTGTCTCTTGGTTCCTGATGTTCCTGTCACGTGCAGATAAATGGTTTTATTTATTCCAATTGATTTGTTCGAGATCTCCCTGGAAATTTCCTGTATAATCCTGCTAGGATTCTATTCTTAAGCCTGCATATTCACATTTTTTGGGAAAATGTGTATCTGGGCTTAAATATCTGCTGTTAAGGATAAAGACAGTGCAGGACCACTCTGAGAGGTCCTTGAAGACACAAGAAGGGACAAAGAGACGCTGGTAAAAATATCACTGTGTATTACCAAGGTCCTTAAAACCAGTGGATTTTCTCAACAGTTTCTATTAATGACAAATATTTATTTCCATTCCAAAAGGAATGCCACTGCTGCTGTCTTCAGAATGTCCTTGAGTACGTTTTTAGTGTGACTTTAATCAAATGTCATTTTAACTCCAGTCCTATGCTGCAAATCTCTGGTGAAATTCTATTAATTTTCAATTAAACTTCAAGTAAACCAATTAGCATTTTCATTTCTATAGAGCAACAAAGGCAGAATCTGTAATGAGCCTTTCCAGTTGCTCGCAGAGGAATAAATGGTCTGGATGGATTTCTCCAGTGTGTATCTCTGGGAAACTTTGTCAAGTATATTCCCTTTATCACCTCCTCCTCTGCTTTAGGCTCTAAATTGGCTTTCTCGTGGTGTACAAAACCATTTTCGGCCCTTTCTCTCCCTAAGCCGCATTCCAGAATTCTTTGTCTTCCCTAGAAATCTTTAACCTTGCGCTGAAGCGTGTTTTCACCAGCGGCAGAGCCGAGGCAGGCAGTGTGGAACCCTCCTTGCCCTGAGCAACCTCAGCACCTCAATGGGATGGAGGGCAGGAGAAGGAATTTCCCCTTTTCATTCTGAATACACCAATGGAAGTGTCCGGGTTACCTCAGCTGGAAACAGGCTCCCACCCAGCTCGTTGGTGCCTCTCACCAGCGTTTCAAACTCTCTTTCCCTTTCTCCTCACGCTGCCTGCTCCTCGCAGACAGAGGCGATCCCGGCCCTGAGGAGCTCCATCACCAAAACGCGTTCCCTGCCTGGGAATCCTGGCGTTCTTCCAGGGTGGGGATCAGAACTTCCAGCATCCCTCCAAGCCTGTCGCTGTCTGAGGGGTTTAATCCCAGGGTGACAGCCCTGGACTCCTCTCCTGGCTGGTGCCACCTCCAGAGCTCCTGCGAGCCGGTGCGGAGCTGTCACCGCAGGGAGCTCACGGTGGGGTTTGGTGGGGTCGGTTCTGTGCCAGGCTCTCCGCGTGAAACGGAGCCACCGCAGCCACCGAGGAGCTGCTCACAGCACCCCGAGGCCAGGCTGGGGTCACACTCCTCTCCTCCGATGTCCTTTACGCTTGGGAGCCTGGCAGGGACACAGCCTGGCCGGGTTTCGCTCTGAAATCAGAGAGTGCTCGAGTCAGGAGGGGCGGTGGGGTCTGGGAGGGGTCCTTGGGAGGGGACAGGGCTCTCTGAGGGACACCCAGAGCACCTCGGGGGGTTCCTGCTCGGAAATCCTGAGGGCAGAGCCGTGGGGAAATCCACAGAGCCACCTCCCACCTCCAAAAGTAGGATAATTTCTGCTTAGGGCAGAATTCAGCTCAGAATCGCTGAGGGGGGAAAAGAGCTGCAGGATCAAGTCCAAGCTGTGCCTGATCCCCACCCTGTCCCCAGCCCAGAGCCCTGAGTGCCACCTCCAGGGACACCTCCAGGGATGGGCACTCCAATCCTCCTTGGGCACTTCCAATCCCTGAGCACCCTTTCCATGGGGAAATTCCTGCTGATTCCACCCTGAGCCTCCCCTGGCACTACCAGAGGCTGTTCCCTCTTATTTGCCATTTTTTGCTTGAGAGCAGAGCCCCACCTTCCTACAGCCTCCTTCGGGGAGCTGGAGAGGGCAACAAATTCTGCCCCGAGCCTCCCCAACCAGAAAAAATCCAGTGCTCAAGCAGAGATAAACCAGACAGCCCTAAAAGGGCAAATCTCTGCCCTGCGAGGGCATTTCTGTCTTTATTTCTCAATACCACAGCCCATCATTATAGGTTGATGCTAATTGGCACTAAATTAAGTGAAATTCCCTGACTTGAGACTTAGATCCAAAGATTAGGGGAAAAAAAAAAAAGAAAAGAAAATGAGATTTCACTGTTTTCGAGTGCAAAGAAGTTTATAAAGCTCCTAAACAAGTCTCGGTGGGATGTGCAGGTTCTTATGATGCTTGACTCTTTAAAGTTTTATTTTTCTGTTGTCTCAGGAAGCTGAAAACTCCTGAACAGGGAGCTGCTGGTGCAGCAGGTGGAGTCCTGGCTGCGTTTTCCTGAGCTGGAAGCAGAGGATTTTACTGCCCTGGCACTTGGCCCCTTCCTGTTCCAGCCCTCGCAAAACAGCACAGGAGTTAAGTGGCCGGAACTTGTAGGAACAGGAGAAATCGTGTTAAATTAAATAGAGCAAAAAATGGGGTGTTTGGGCAACAGGAGCCTTTTACGATGTTGTCTGGCTGTTTCAGGTGAGAGCAGCAGGGAGGAGGAAATCCAGAGAAAACAGGGAAAAGTAACACACAGGGAGGACGTGACCCAGCAGGAGCTCGGGGGAACACGGCCCTCGGCTGCCCAGGGAGCTGGAAAAACGAACAAAAAGCAATGAAAGCGCCTGATTGAGCCTTTCTGATACCCGGGACAAAAGGATGCCAAAACCTCAACCTCAGGTGCTCCACTGAGGGAGATGGGGGTGATGAGGAGCCAACAGGAGCTGCCTCATCCCCCTGCTCCAAGGGCATTTTGTCTCTCCAAGTGGTTTGGCAAAAAGCAGGTTAAATACACGAAAAATTCCGTCTCCTCAGCAGCTTTCTCATGGCTTCAAAGATCTCTGGTTGGGATTTTTGGGGGGAGGACACAACGCTGGCAAGGGCTGGGTGTGAGCTGGTTTTAGTCATTGAATGCCTCATGGAATGTGCTGGAAAGTGGCAGCTTGGAGCAGGTTTTTTTCTGTAATTCTTCAAACATCTGTGCAAAGCAAAACCTCTTGAAGTGGAAAACCCCAAAGAACTGAAGTCCCGAGTGAAACAGGGCATTCTTGAATTGACTTTTCCAACTGAAGCAGAATTAGGAAACTGCCCAGCACTGGCACAGGATTTTATTTAAGACTTGTGAGCTAATTTGACTGACCTGATTCAGTGCCTCATTTCATACCTGGTTCCATTTAAATCAGGAGCAGAGTAGGGGCATTTAAAGCTTTTTTTCTGATCTATTTATTAGTGGTGGAACACTTACATCATAATTCTCTTTGTCCTTGTGTTTAGCACTTGCAAAGTCCACATGGAAATACACATGGAGTCATTCTTGCAGTCCCATATTTCTCTCAATTCCCAGTTTTGTGGTCCCTGTGTTTATTTTGCCCTCCCAATTTTTGATGTGTATCTGCAGAGAGCAGCGAGCAGCCATCCAGTGCAGGCTGGATCTTATTTTAGGAAGAGTTATGCACACACATTTCTCCTGTTTATCCAGCAAAGTTTGAGTTGCACCAACTTCCCCTACAAAGTAAAGTGGAAACCAGAACGGGGATAAAAGTGGGGGATAAAAAGAGGAGGGATGATAAAAGTGCCATTTTCCCTCTTAAGGACAAAGCTGTTTTACACCTTGCCACAAACCCCTGCTCAGTAATATAAATTTAGGATGATTTAGGAGTGCTTTAGCTTTTTAGGGGCGGATTGCAGGATTTCTGGAGCTGTGCAGTTCCTGTAGGGCTTTGAATAAATGAAGCACAATCTTAGGTATTGTCCTCCATTACTGAACTATTGGAGCCACTCCTAATCTTTAATGTTCTTACTCTGACAACAGCCCTGGGACTCGGGCAAGTTTTATAATTCCTTTCACACGCGAAGAACTGAGGAACAAAAGGGCTCAGACTGAGATTTTCTTCTCAGGGCTCAGACTGAGATTTTCTTCTCGGGCTGCTTGCCTTGGTTTGAGTGAGAATTCTTATCTCAGTCTCCTCTCTGCATAGAAGTTTGTTAGTGGTGCGGTATTAATTGGGGCAACATCTAAATTCCTTTAAAAAAATAATTAGGAAGGTCAGGATGTGAGGCTGAAGTCAGTGGAAGTGAAATGATTTCGTTCTGTAATGAATGTTTTGGTTAAAGCCATTGAAATTAAAATTATTTATTTTTAATACGTTGTATGAATTCTCTTTGCAGAAGGTAAATGGAGTCTGAACTGCTTTTTAGAGGAACTAATTTGGATTTCGGGGGATTTTGTGATGTGATACCTGGGACAACAAATTGATGCTTTTTCCTTTGAAATACAAAAAAATTCAAAGTGATGTTTCTAAATATAAAAAGGGGGAATTGAGAACGTTTAAAAGTAGAGGTGATTACCCCTTTGGGTCATTGTATCTCCAGGATTGTAGGGGAAGAACCTGCCCATTCCTCCAACTCCAGAGGTACCACCCCCTTCTGTGCTGGACTCAGACTGCCTGAACTTCCCCGAGGTTCGCTGGACTGGTGAATAAAACCAAACTCCCCTTTCCGTGGTGATTCCNCATCCCCCTGCTCCAAGGGCATTTCAGGGGTGCTGAGGGAGCTGTTCTGGGCACTGTATCCCTGCTGAACATCCCCAGATCCCATCCAGCTCTTCTATTTCAGTTTGGAGGTATCGATAAAATAATTTTAAAATTTCCTTTGCTGTTATCAGAGCTGTTGGGGCTCTGAACAAAAGGTTGAGGGTTTAAACGCACATTTCTCCTGCATTTCATGTTATTTTTGCCCACGTAACTCTGGGTTCAGGCCAGTGGAGTGAAACACTCTGAAGTTTCATCCCTGGACTGAGAACAGCCTCCTTCTTTAAGGAAGAAATTCCATGCAAATCCTTTTTCATTTTTCTTTCATACTTTGATTTTTGCAGCAGAAAAACAGGTGCAGAGTTATTAATGCTGCAGGTTGCAGGATTGACTTTGGCTTTGACAAAAAGCCATTTTCAATTTTCACCCTGAAGGACTCTGGAAAATCTCAGTATGAATAAGTTTACNTCAGAGCCTCCCAGAGCTTTTATTCTCTTCAATATTTTGGCTTTACGTGTCTATGAATATCACTTTTATTTCTTCCCATGATTTTAAGGCAGCAGGAGGAAAAAAATAAAATAAAACCCGTCCTTCTAAATAAAATGAGAGCAGTTGAAGTCACGTTATTTGTGTGAGCAGCAGCCTGAAGTCACCCACAGGCAAATCCAGCAGAACACAGGATCGTTCTGTGAGGAAAATCCCCACGTTCGTGTTCNTAATAATAATAATAATAATATGTGATCCTGTGCTGTGTGATAGGAAAAAAAGGGGTATCCTGAGTGTTTTAGCAGCTGAGCCAACACACCTTTTGTTTGAAATTCCCTTTATTGTCAATATATTTTAAAATGCTGGCCTTGAGCAGACTGAAAGCATTGCTGTGACCTCTGGTGTTTGGGACTATTGGTAATAAAAACAATCTGGGAATCTTTTTGCAGTCCCCTGAAAATGAAGGTGTAATTACAGATTTGAATTAATTACGTTGCCCTGGAGTTAAGTGAGATGCCAAAAGGCTAAATGGGTCCCCCAAGGGTGGTGACAGAGCTGAAGATAAACCACAAATATTTTCACCTCTGTCCTCAGGGTTGTCTGGATCCCACAGCCTGAGGGAAGAGGCTTTTCCATGGAAAATGTGTGGCCAAAGGGCTGAAGAACCTTTGGAGTTCTCCAGAGTCCCCAGTGAAGGTTTATAAACACATTAATATAAATCCATTTAATTTATATACTTGAGGTGATCGAGTAAACAGCCCAGAGACAAACTATTGTAATTAGAGAAAATCAGCCAGTCCACTAATTTGAGTCACAATCCATCCGGAGAATTTACATCTTAAAACACCCAAGTACTTACAGGAATTACAAGGGGCAAGCCAAGGAATTGTTTCCGTCCCCTTTACAAAGGGAGAAAATGTGTGGAAGCCTGGACTTCCTAAGGGTCTGGAAGTGGTGTAAAGGTGATTTTTTTGTCAGGATTTTCTTGCTGCTTAAAGCAGTCACAGCTCTGGGGAAGACACCTCAGAACCACTGAACTCCTTGGAAAGGGANGCCCCTGGATCCCTGGAAGGGCCCAAGGCCAGGCTGGAGCCCCCTGGGACAGCGGGAGGTGTCCCTGCCATGCACAGAAAATGTAAAGGCAATATTTGGAACTCAGATGTGTGGAAGAAGCAAAATTGGTCCTAAATAGACCCTTTGAGTTTAATGGGTGAATTCCAACTTTTGCACAGAGCCAGGCAAATGTTTTTAATCCCTTTATTCGGCTCTAAACCGAGGGNCGCGGATTTGTTCCCGAGGGTGGCAAGGCCATGAAACATCATCTGCCGGCCCCGGGTGAAGTGGAAGAGGCCGTGAAGGTAAATAAAACACCCACAAAAACACCACAAAAACACCACAAAAACACCACAAAAACACCACAAAAACACCACAAAAACACCCGAGCCTCCCGCCTGACAAACTGCGGAAATGCAATCAGCCTCGCTCAGCCCTTGGAGAAAAACGGGGTTATTAAATCCCAGATTAGAGATAGAGAATTGGTGATTTTATCTCTCGCACAGACAAGATCCAATTTAGCTGATAAACCTGAAGAGAATTCTCGAAGTTGTTTATTTCCCCCAGAAACGCCTCGCTCATGTTTAATTTGCAAAACGCGTCCTCGTTGTGTTCCTTTTCAACCTTTTCACCTGCCAGGGAGATTGTGGGGAAATTGGGGGGAGAACCTGTTGTGTTTTATTCATCCCCTGGCAGCAACCTGGGCTTGGCGAAGGTTCCAGAAACTTCCAGTGGGCTCTGAGTGCCCAAACCCTCCCGGATCTGCTGGAGCTTCTGCACCACGTGGATGATTTTCCTGGTTTTTTATAAATTTCCTGTAAATTGGAGCTTCCAAAGGACATCTGTGATCTGCAAACCCATCAGGCGTCCCCGGAGCTCCCTCTGCTCCTTGGTGATGCAGCAGAGCTGGGCAGGAAGAGGAAAACGGGATGGTTTTTTATAGAGCACGAGAGCCTGGGAAACGTAGTAGAAGTTGTACAAAGAGAAGGATTAATTTTAATTTTGGTTTTGTCTCAGCAGCGAGAAATGGAATTGCCAGCGCAGTTTTCCTGCTTGTCGAGATCTGAGCGATCTTTTGCTGTATTTGAGATTTCTTTGAAGGGCTGAAGCCTCACGGGAGCCCCTCCTGGGGAGTTCAGAGAACAGTGGGGTGACCCTGGGAATTCTGCAGGCTGATTTCCATCAGCATTTCTGCTTCCTCTTCACTGCAGTGGCCATGGAGGAGCCCTGGGAGGTGGGAAATCACCACCCCCAGAGGAGGAATTCGTGGGGAAGGGAGGGAATCCAAGGGAATGAGCTCACACCAGAATTTCCTTGCTAACTCTGAAAATGCCCTTTGAATTTCCCTGCCTGCAGTGAGGGATCCGGGGTGGGAACACTCCCTGGAGCTCACGAATGTGAGCAGGGTGGAAGCTCCTTCTGCTTCAGCACAGAGCCCATGGAGATATTTCCTCAGACTGCTTAAAAAACCTGGATTCCCTTAAATGAGGAATGCTCTGGAGTGGGGAGCAACTCGAAGCCTGATGGCAAGTCCGTTAGAAATGGCAAAAACCGAGATTAAATTCGGAGAGGGACAGCGTTTATTTGAAATAAAAAAATAAAAGGCCTGAACATCCCCATGAGGATCTGTCTGGTGAAATGTTTCAATCGAGCTGTTGTTGATCTGCCATCCCAGCTGGGGGAAGGAGCTGGGGTTAGTTTTCCATCCATGACATCCATCCACTGTCTGAGGCTGTTGTTTGGGATTTGGTGCCTGGGCATCCCCAGATGTCTTTGTTGTCCCAGGGTCAATGGACAAACAACAGAGACTTGATCCAGGAAGAAATGCAATTATTGGATTATTTTACAGACTGGTTTATATTTATATTGAGTGGCGTAGGGCTGTGAGTCCATGACCATCCACCTCTCCCATGACTGGTGAAACCCTACAACACCCATTCCAAAACATTTTCCCCAAAAAGCCATAACAAACTTGGAAAACAAGCTGCAGGCGCTAAGACAGAGAACTCATTTACAAACCCATCTCCCTGTTTCTCGTGGCACGTGTGAGAACGACGAGGTTTTCACAGAGAGCTGGGAGATCTCTCTGCTGAGAGCTTTTCACCACCCACACCCAGACCAGCACAAATTCGGGTTCCAGGTTTGCTTTCCCCTGAGAGCTCGGCTGCCTCTTGGGGGGTGTTTGATGCTCGCCTTGCCCCTGCTTCCCAAAGACTGGGTGGATTTTGCTTCCCAGACCACAATTTTTGCTTGTATGTAAAGCAAAAAACACAAGGCACAAAACGTTTCTCCTTTCTTACCATATTGGGTGGTTTTGCTCGGATGTTTTGTGTGTTTCCCCTCCCCTTGGAAAAGGGGCCCGTTTGCTACTCCGTGTTTGGTTTTGTTTGTTGTCCCTGTAGCAGCTGCTGGGAGGAAAACTGATTGTTGATGAAATGTTAATTTAATTTTTAATTTAAAATGGTAAAAACTCGTGCTGTGTTGGGAAGTTGTGAGTGTCCACCTGTCTGTCACAAAAGGGCCTGGAGTGACAGGAGAAGGGGGATGGCTTCAACCTGCCAGAGGGCAGGGTTAGACGGGATACTGGGAATAAATTCCTCCCTGTGATGGTGGTGAAGCCCTGGAATGGGTTTCCCAGAGGCTGCCTCATCCCTGGAAGTGTCCAAGGCCAGGTTGGGTCAATGTGGTCTAGTGGAGGGTTGGAACAAGTTTTAAGGTTTAAGTTTTAGGAGTTTTAAGGTCCCTGGCAGCCCCAACCATCCCACGATCCTATAATCCCAAGGCAATGGTCCCACGCATCCCAGAGCATCATTCTGCTGGAATGGCTGGGATAACAGAGCTGTTGGAGAGGTGGATGGGAGGAATCAAACCCTGCACGGTAAAAAATCCCAGGTTTGGGTCTTTATGGCACTGAGGTTTGATTTGCAAACCCTGCACAGCCCAGGGCAGCTCCAGTCCTGTGCACATCCAAATCCATGTCCAGATCCCGGCTGGATTTGTCCCTCCTTCATCACATAAATCATCCCATCCTTCTCACCACGCCTTTTAGGTACATTCATTTATTTACACCTTTTTTCCAGACTCCTAAAAGAGGCGTTTTCAGAGCCTTGAGAATGGAATCTCTTGCCTGGCTTTGATGGATGTTCCTTTCCCTTTTATCCAGTGCTGTGCTGGTACCCGTGCACACAACATCCAAAATACCACACACATTTTCCAATCGAATGGCTCTCCTCAGTGAAGAAAATCCATATTCTCTACTCAACTCCGTGGACCAAAAGTCGAATATACAGTAAAAAAATTAATGGAGTAGCCAGGGATTAGCAGACAGTGCATTATGTTGATTACCCACATTGTCTTCGGCTTAATAAATTCTATTTTGCTGTAAGTCAGCTCAATTGTGTGTGAAAACAGAGAAGGTGGAAAATGAGACTGAACAAGAGGGTTAAATGACAGTGTGCCATTCGAGAGGCAATTAAAAACCAAAAACTCCAGCCCTTGAGGAACAGAAAAAGAGGAGGTTTTGAAGTGTAAAATAAAAGACACAATTCTGTGTTAATGTGGGAAGTTAAAATTGCCCATCCGAGGCTCATCGTTAAACCCACACAAAGGCAGAACTTTTTCCTGCATCCTGTGGCACTTGCAATCCTAAAGAGGAAGGAGCAGGAATTTCAAGCCATGATTTTGGCATCCCATTCGCTGGATCCGGATTAAAACCCCTTGGATTTGCCGTGGCTCAGTGAATCCCTCCTGACCTGGGGTGCCCTCAGGACAACCTCGCATCCAGAAGTTTTTAAGGAGCTCTTTGGAAGTCTCAGTTGCTGTTAACTCTCATTTATGTATTTATTTATCTGCTTAGGAGTGCCTTGGGAACGGTGGAATTCCCAGGAGGTGGCAAGAAAACTGAAAATGCTCAAACCGCTCAGAATTGGCCGGGGAGGGAGGAATCAAGAGCAAAGCAAAGGAAAAATTATGGAAGAAAAACTCAGCAGTGTAGCTGAGCTGTTCATCCTGTAGCCTGTTAACGATTTTTTTCTGCCTTGAAGCCTGGAATTGACACCCAGATGGAGCCAAGGGCGGCTGGAAGCACCCAGAAACCTTGGAAAAGGGGGCTGGAATTTAAGGAAGTGGTGTCATCTAGTGGTTACAGCAAAAGGCCAACAAAACGGGACTCTTGGGTTGTGTTTTATCATTTCCTACCTCCCTGCTGGCTGATGGATTTACCTGGAAAACTCCTTTTTGGGGGGGAAGTAGGAAATCGTGAGAGAATTGTGGTGGAGGAGGATGACAAAACTTTGGGCCCCAGTGAGTTCTTGGGTTTGGAAAGGCAAAAAATCTGAGTGTGGAAGGTGTTTGAGCCACCAGCAGGACCCCTCTGTGCAGAAAACACAGCCCTGCTTCAGGAAGCACAGGGAGGATGCTGTGATGCTCTTGGATTGAAATAAATATTAAATCCCACCAGGAGAGCCTGGCACTTGGCAGTTTTATATCCCTGTGCTGTCCGTGGGTAATGGAGGGGAGACTGGGCTCATTTTTCCCCTCCAAAGCAGTTTGTGGAAGTTCAGGAGCAGTTTTGCTCCTGGCTGATGATCATTCCCACCGTCAGCACTCCGTGGAGGACTCCCAGCTGTACCTTTTTTGTTTCCATCAGCCGGAATCAGGATTATCTCCTGCTCTTCCTGGCAGCAAACAGGCAGGGATGGAGGGAAGAGTGGCAGAGAGAACCCCAGAGAGTGTGGTGGGGCTGTGGGAAGGGGGATTCTGTCATGGATTTCATCCCACAATGGATTTCTCCACGATAAATACCCAAGGGTTTTTAACATTTTTTAAAATTAATTACCGGCCCATACATTCACTACAAAACTTCTTGGAGATTTTTCGTTTTGAGTTGACAGGATAAATCAGTTTAGGTTGGTTCATTTATTTGATGTGCTGCTGACAAGCTCCCAGGTTGGGTGTTGAAAACGAGTGACTGTTTCGCTGTATTTGACAAAGAGGGGAAGGAAAAGGTTAAAAAAATTCCCACTGGAGACATTTGAGCATCCTCCTGCCAGGAGGAACCAACCCAAAGCCCTGCAGAGTCAGGAGAGGGGTGGGAGCATTTCCAGAACCTGCTTGAGAGATTCCCCGGGCTGAAAACACGTCTGTGACCAAAAATCATCTTTAACCTGGTTATTCTGAACAGGAAATCAGAATATTGAGAACGCTGTTTAGCCCGTCAGTGTTACAACTCCCATTTGTTGGTCAATTGAGGCGGAAAATTGCAGATCAGAGCCAGAGTGGGAAGGGAAATAAAGGATGGAGTGGGGCTTTTCCTGGAGGTGCAGAATTGCTGAGGTGGATTCCCTGCCTGGGGCAGTGGAAGGGGTGGGTGGGGCAGGGGGTGGCACAGGGGACAGAGGGGACACGGGGACAGCCCTGGCTGGCTCAGGGAGCCAGGGCTTTGCCAGAAGCTGTTGAACTCTGGAGCTCTGAAGGCAGACAGAGACAGAAAAAGCCCTTCAGATCTTTCCGTGCCTCCCGCAAGCCTTTGTCTCTCGCTTTTTCCATCAAAGCAGCAATTTTACTTTGTGCTTTGGGTTTTTTTTCCTTTTTTTCCCCTTCCCAGCCCTGCTCAGCAAAGGCTCTCCTGGGAGCCGGGGTTGAATTTGCCTCTCCCGTACTTCTCCCATTGCTGTTGGATGCGTTTGTACCCCAATTTCTCTCACAATTTCCCACATTTCAGGGGGATTTGGAGGATGTCTTTTATCCGGCTGCCTTTTGTGGATCNGGGGCAGTGGAAGGGGTGGGTGGGGCAGGGGGTGGCACAGGGGACAGAGGGGACACGGGGACAGCCCTGGCTGGCTCAGGGAGCCAGGGCTTTGCCAGAAGCTGTTGAACTCTGGAGCTCTGAAGGCAGACAGAGACAGAAAAAGCCCTTCAGATCTTTCCGTGCCTCCCGCAAGCCTTTGTCTCTCGCTTTTTCCATCAAAGCAGCAATTTTACTTTGTGCTTTGGGTTTTTTTTTCCTTTTTTTCCCCTTCCCAGCCCTGCTCAGCAAAGGCTCTCCTGGGAGCCGGGGTTGAATTTGCCTCTCCCGTACTTCTCCCCTTGCTGTTGGATGCGTTTGTACCCCAATTTCTCTCACAATTTCCCACATTTCAGGGGGATTTGGAGGATGTCTTTTATCCGGCTGCCTTTTGTGGATCTGGAGATCCGTCCTGAGTCTTTTCCTGTTGGGAAGTAGGAATTGAGATTCCTCCCACGGAGCAGGGAGAGGGAGGGCAGGGGAAGGTGGAATCCGAAATAAATAAAAACCCCACAGTTCAGGCTGTTCTGTTGACAGGCTCAGGTTTGGGGGTTGTTCCTCCCTGGGGAAGTGGCAGGGGTGGAAAACTTGGGAGTTTTCCAGGGTGGAGAACTTGGGGTCCTCTTGGAGCAGGGATGGGGAGGGAGCAGAGCTGATGTGGTCTCCAGCCCCTGGAAATTTCCTCATTAATGCTCTGGTTTCCCCTCTAATACAATAAATATTCCGAGTGTTAATAGCAAAAAACCCAACAAACACAAAGCAATCCATCACTTTTGGGGAAATTGCCTGGATAGACAGAAAAAAAACCCCACTGCTCCCTGTGCTGCTTTTCCTGGTCCTGTTTTATTGTTTCGACTTAATGAACTGGCAAATAAATTACAAAAATGTGGTTTATAAGCCCGTTCCTTATTAATTCCATATTTGTTGCAACAGGTTCTTACATTAATGAATCAAGGAGATGGAAAAGCCTGGTAATTTAATTGCACAATTACCATTGCTGTAACATTTGTTTTAAGGATGTGACAAAGCTAATGGATGTTTTATTTATTTATTTCAAGTGATCTTCAAGCTAATATTTGCAATTAAAAAAAAATTTGTTTATTTTATTTTGTTTCCTCTCTCTGCCTTCTTTTTTTTTTTTTAATTATTATTCATCTGTTGAATTAAAAAGGAGATAGGTGATTTCTATGTATCTCTATGTTGTAATTATTTCTATCTATTTCTATATCCATCATTTTCTGTATAAACTTTTAACACTTCATCCATTTCCATGTTTGAAGCTTTCCTAATGAAACAAATTCTTAAAATAAATCTTTAAAAAAACTTCCTTGCTGAAACAAAAAAAGGATTCACCAAGGAAGGAAACATCTCCCATTAATCCTGGGAGTGCAGGAGATATTATTGTTATTAATTCCAGTAATTAGGAGGAAAACATAACAAATTACTCCTAATAAGCTTTTCAGCCAGGATTTTCTTTTAATCTCCAGGCTCATTTATATTTATTTTTTGTATTTTCACCAGCTGAGCTTGGCATTTTCTGCACACTCTGCAATGACCTTCCTTTGTTTGCTGATAGACACAACCCAGAGGTCGAAATCAAAGTGATTTGGGGTTAATTTATTTTATTTTAACAGCCAGGACAAAATACTAGGTAAAGGTGCTTTTATTTTTTCAGTTTGTGGAAGGATTTCCACTCTGTCCATCCGTTTCTTCCTTAATTCTGCTAAACATGGGAATATTTGTGATAAAAGATAAAAAAACCTTCTTTTTCCAAGGAAAAGTAACTCCACACCAGCCCTTTTTAGTAACTTTGGCACCTCAAAATGATCTCTAAATGTCACATTTTTAGGGATTTCGTCCTCTTGGTGCTTCCAGGAGCATTTGGGATGATGGAGATTCCTTCAGGATTCTGAAGCACACTCCAGGCATGTTTTTAATTCACCTGAAAGTTTTCTTAACTTAATTTTTGTGGCAGCTGCAGCTCTCCCAAACTTTGTAATCTTCCTCCCAAAGAAGATTTTCACATCTAAATCTTAGTTTGTCAAAACTTTGCTGGAATTTAATTATCCTTTCTTTTGAGAGGGAGAGAAGGGGAAATTCGAGACAGTTGTAGAAGACCTTGGAGAGAAAATTTTGAAAGTACCCTGAATTTCCAGAGTGGGGAATTTTCGTAAGTACCGTGGCTTTTTCTCTTGTGGGCTTTGGGTTAAAAATCCTACTTTTGGAAATGGGATGTGATTTCTTCCCTTGCTCTTTTGGCAGTTTCCGTTCAGTTAAAGGCTCCTGAGTCTAAACATAACAAGGAATTGTTTCCATTTTTTGATTTAAATCCTTTTTGGAATAAATAGTTGGCCGAAAAATCTTTTCTGGAAGTTAAAACCAGTGCAGGGAAAGGAACCTTGAGCTCTGGAACCTTCCAGCTCTGCCATAATCAGCAATTATTTATTTTAAATAACTTTTCTCACATGTAATGACAGTATTTTTAAGTATCTTTAATTTTTTTCCAGGCTGAATGCAAAGCTGCAGAAATTCCTTGCAGGGCTGCCCATGTGTGTCTTCTGACCCAATATTTACCAGTTGCTGCTGCTAATTCAGATTTTCCATGGGTTCAGTTCTTCTCCTTCAGGTAGCTTTTTTTCTGTGGTTTTGGGTCAGTTTTAGGTCAAGATCTGACCATAATTTTTTGCTGTGCATTAGAGAAGAAAAGAGAACATTTTCCTCCTGTTTCTACTGAACAGGAGGTTCAAGAGTCGACCTGGAATATTTTAAAAATCAACTTCACCTTGAACTCCACAGGGTGAGCTGCGCCTGCTGTTCCTTACAATGTGAATTTTGTCTCTTGCTCTCTCTTACATCCTTTCCTGTTATTTATTTATAAGGCAGAATTCAATATTTTCTCTTGTTCCACTCGCTTAACGTCTCCCTTCTCTTCGTGTTCCACCAAAACTCCTCCAAACTCAGAGCTTTCTTCCCAAATCTGCCTCTTTCTTCTGTTCCAGGCATCACCTGAGCTCCCCAGATTTTATTTTTTTTTTTTTTTCAGCATGGGGACAACCAGTTCTGCAAAGAAAACCCCCGAGGTGTTTGGAACAACCTGGAAAGAGTTAACGTGAGGCCACATCTGCCAAAGCCGAGCCATCTGCTGGGTTCAAAGTTGATTAAGTATCACTGCTTTTAAATTAATAAGGGCTCTGTTAGAAGAGTAATTGGAAGTTGCCTAAAATATGGATTTGGGACTTCGGGTATAAACAATAGAGCATATATTTGATAAGAGCTTTAGACTATTTCCATAAAAAGTTCCACTTTTCGTGATTACTGCGGCATTAAAATCTGTAATGTTGGTCGTCTAATCCCATCTAAAGATCAGGATTTTTATTAGGATTTTTTAATTTTTATTTT
>VZRO01003620.1:13149-23614 GCA_013397915.1 Daphoenositta chrysoptera | reverse complement strand
TATTATAATAATTATATATTATATACTATATAATATATAGCTATATGAAATAGCTGATATTTAATTGCCGGGATCTATTTTTTTTTCTTTTAAACAAACCATTTAGGGGCATTTTTAAGGCTGTGCTGGCATTCAGAGGCTTCAAGTCAACACTGAGGGTTTTATTGGTGACATTCCCTCAGGAGCTGCGGGAAAGCAAAGCCTCATCCCACACGTTCCCAGTTCCACACCGGGATGGACTGGGCAGTGTCAGCACCGAGGTGCAGATCTGGGGCCACTTGGGACTTTTTGGCCTCTCTGCTTAACAGAACCCACTTTAATTTTTGTTTTTTCAGTTTAAATTCTCCCAGGATTAAATTCAGAAGATTTAAAAATAAATTTTGCTGTTCCATTGCCCAGAAGAGGGAAGAAGTGATCAGATCTAGGACTGGCTGCTCTCTTTTTGCACTGATTGTTTCTTAATTAAAAGGACCCACACTTGGGCTTTTTTCCTCTGTCCACTGCAGAAGTTTTAATTGTCCCACCATTATTTAGGGGATGCAGAGAGGGATTTTGGTTTTATTGGTGGCTTTTTAGGAGTGGAGGAGGAAATCATGTTGTTACTTCCTTTCTGTGCATTTAACTTAACACACAAAGAAATCACCAGCCGTTATTAATTGATATTGAAACTTGATCTGAGTCAACTTGTTTGGAATTTAGGATTAAATTAATTTAAATAACTTTTGACAACACAGTCTTCCGACAGGCTCTCCCTTGTACGTTCCCCAGCAAAGTAAATCACTTTCAGTGAATTATTTAGGAGACAATTTCATAGGGAGAGCTTCCAAAACCCCTCCAGGCAAGAATAAAATGATCTTCAGTGTTCCAGTCACAATTTATTCGGGTAATTGGCTGCCTTTCCTCCTCAGGGAGCACCAGGGGTTTAGGAGCTCCTGCCAGAGGACAGAGGGTGCCAATTTCCTGCCCTGGGCCAAACTGGGGAGTTTTCCCCCCAAATTTGCCGTGGAGATTTGCAGGGCATTGCACAAACCAACTTCCCTGCTTTGTTTGCTTGTTTGTTTTTAATTATGCCACCGCCCCAGTGTGTGATTCGGTGATGAAGGAATGGCTTTTCCAGCCTGTTCTGTTCTCTCCTGTGGGTGTTTGAGTGTAGACTCCACAAAACTTCAGGGAAAATCAGTTTATTTCTGCAGAGGGGGAAGAACCCCAAAACTGAATGTGGATTTTATAATTCCGAGTATTTCGGGGATGCTGAGTGAGTTCCTGCTCCTGCCATCCCTTGCGAGGGACTGAGGAATCACAGCCCTGAGTCAGGGGGAGCTGGATTCCCACGGGATTGGGGTGCTCTGCTCCTGCCACTCCTCTGCTCCAGCAAATTACACTTTTTCATGGGATTTCTGCAAATTTATTGCACTGGGCTGTGCCCCAATTTTGTTTGCTTGCGCCTTAGAGAAGGCAAGAAAAATAAAGCAGAAAAAATGGCAATGCAGAGTCAAAATCCCTGGGTTTTCCACCCAAGGGTCCTCCCTTTCTGTGTAAAAAGGTAGAATTTTCTACAGCAACCAGGCTTGTGCTGCTGGAAAGCCAAACATAAAACAGAGAAAAACGAACAAAATCTGTGTTCTCTGGTAGCTCCTGAAAAGGTCTTTGGCCGGTGGTTTATTTAGCCCGGGGTTTTCCAAAAGATCCTGGGGACTGGGTGCCTAATTCTCCTAAACTATTGAGTGGTTTTCTTTCAATAATCTGCTTTTGTTTCAATAATCCAACCAAAAACCAGTTCAAAACTGCCCAAACTCGGCGCGTGTCATCCACACCTAAATATCAGATTTAACATTTCAAATCGTATCTCACATTAATTTGATTAAACTCCCTGCCAATGCTTATAACTGGTGCGAGAATCCATCTTCTGCACGGATTTTTCACAGTAATTTATCATCATTTAATGAAAACTTAAAATAAAGAGGCCAAACTTAAGTCACATTCCCTTGAATGCCTGGAATATTTCATCCTCCCCGCACAGGAATTGGAGCAGACCCTTTAGACAGATATCAGGGCCCCCTGATCATTTTTTTTGCTGCTGCCTTCTGGCTCTGAGTGCTGCTGCTGAAATTATCAGAGGGATTAGAGGGTTTCATTCTCTCAAATGTCAGGGTGGGGAATATAAAATATGGGTGTTTATAAGCAGCTCATCAAGGACAACCTTGATTACTGAGGCTTGTTTGAGCAGCAATTCCCAGTTTTCAGCCCCCGTCACTGGATGTGTTCCTTTCCCTGCCCGTCTTCAGCTGATTTTTGTTCTTTTCTGGGCACTGAGGGAGTGAAGATGACCCAGATCCTGCTTAAGCCAAGACTGGGGACCCAAAATCTCTCCTGTTGCTTAAATATGAGCGGTTCTGAAGGGGGTTTGTTGTTGTTTTGGTTGTTGTATTAATTTGAAGTATTTGGGTGTTGATTTGAAGCTTGGTGTTCGTTTTAGAGGTAACAAAGGCATTTCTCAGGATGGGAACTTTGACCAGACACAGAGCACAAGAGCCCTGAGCGTCTGAGTTCTTGTGAGAGCCAGAAATCTCAAAATTCTGGAAAGGTTTGGGTGGGAAGGGACCTTAAATCCCACCCAGTGCCACCCCTGGCACACACCCAGAGAAGGACTCTGAAATCTTCCCAGCTTTCTCTCCACAGCCAGAGATTTTTATTATTTACCATTATCCTCCTTTTCTGGGTGTTTGTTAAATAAATAGTGTTTGTCTCTTTCACTTTCCTTCGAGGAAATTCTTTTTTTTCTCTTTCCCGAACCTGTTTTTGGGGGAGGGCTGGTGGTGGCCTGCCTTCCCTCAGAGGATATTCTCCTCCAAATTTGGCTGAACCAGCACAATATTTATTGGTGCCCAGCGCGTGGCTCGAAGGAAAGTGAAACCAGCACACACCTTTAAATCTTAAACACCCCCATCGGGTCAGGGGAGCCCAGTTTATGAGGTGGTGGGAACAGGGAGAGCAGTAAATACCTGCCTTTTACGAGCGTCATTTCAATCCAAATTCCAGGTTTGTTGCTCGTGCCAGAGACCATAAAACCCCTCCAACAATCCAAACTCTGACTCAAGGCTCATAAAGCAAACTCCAATGGTAATGAAGTTTCTTTCAAGGTTTGTAGCCACAAACAAATCAGGATTTCACAGCCTGGGGACAGACCTGGAGCTGCCGCCCCTCTGAGCTCTGCAAGGTGAGGCACTGGAGCTCTGGCAGCCTTTTCAGGAGGGACAAGATTCCTTGGAATCCCTTCCCTGGGAATTTTCTGCATTTGGGAATATTGCAACGTGCATAAATATGGGAACTTTCGACAGCTGAACCAATGCTTTAGCGTGGGAAACCACTGATCTTTCAGGGATGGTGGTTCTTGGGTGTTATCCTGTCCTGTACAGACCTTATTTTTTTATTTTTTAATAAAAAGTAAGCTGTTGTTGTTGTTGTTGCAGCCCTGCCGGGCTGGTGTTTGGTCAATAACACCCAATTTAGCTCAATCCTGGACCCTGATTTTGTCAGTGGTGGCAAATGAAGCCCATAATGAAAAGGCCACTTGAGCTGTGATTCTACAAATGGTCCTTCATGTTCCTCTGCTTGATAACAACTATTAATGGATCTCTCAGAAAAAATAGGTCTGGATTACTGCAAGTCCCTTACGTGACACTGATTTTTCACAGTTTAATATTCATGGGAAAATCTGGGCCCAAATAACTCCAAATGAAGGAGCCCAGAGATAATTGTGGGGTTTAACATCTCTCCCTCACCACAGCGCGAGCTCCGTCCGGCCACTCTGAATCCTCAGAATTCTCACCAGCGTGACTGATGGAAATATCGAGGTTTTGGGGTGGTTTTAACCAAAAAATCACGGAATGACTTGGGTTGAGGGGACCTTAAAGCCCAGCCAGTCCCAGCCCCTGCCGTGGGACACTCCCAGCAGCCCAGCTTGCTCCCAGCCCTGTCCAGCTTGGCCTTGCCATTGCAGTGATGTCACAAAAATCTTCATTTTGTTCCTGTAATTCAGAGCCTTCAGTGACCTGGCAGATGTAAAACTTGATCCTCCTTTGCTGTCACTCCTCTGTGCACGCACCTGAAGGGGGAGGAGACGATTTACCTTGGCTTTAACCCCTCTCTTTGAGGGGATGGTGAGAAATAAACTCAATATAAACACCCCTGGGTGTGTGGGACGTGCCCCGGAGTGACGGGAGTGGGGTACAGAGCTCAAAAACAAGGCTTGGAATCCCAAACTCCTTCTCTAATTCCTCACTCCTGTGGTTTAAGGTTGGCCTCTGTAAGGTGGTGGTGGGGTCGTGTTCCAGGAATTGTGACCTGCCTGGGAATGTCACAATTCCAGGGACAGAGCTCTGCAGGCTGAGCAGGGGCTGGAGCCATCGTGAATCTTCTCCCCGTCAGCTTTTATGACCAGATCCTTTTATTCTTTTTAATCTTCCCAGAATAAAAGGCATGGGGAAGGGGAGAGCAGAGGAAATGATCTTATTATGACTTCTAAAAGTGGCTTTGTGGCTGCGAGTAAGAACCTCGGTGAAATGGGAATGGGACAATAAATTGTCTGTGCTTGTTCCTCACTGGCCTTTATTTTCATTAAACATTCACAGGCACCGTTGCTGTTACTTAAATCAACGTGATGACCCACTCTAAAAAGATCGGCTGGAAGAAAATATACCTTTAATTATATTCAGTGATGGCTTTATAAACTTCATGGAGTGAGCAAATGTCTTCGTGTGCATGTGAGGCTCCCGTGTGAGCAGAGAGGATGGTGAGGGATGTCTGTGCATCCTCTGAGTAGTTGGCTTAAAACAACTTTGGACCCAAGTTACACCTCAGGGAAAACAAGAACAAGTCCCTTTATGGAGTTTAATTAGGCACATTCTGCATTATAAACAATGAACTTTGGGGAAATCACGTCTCTGCTGAAGCTGGTGATGTAATTCTCCTATGGGGCAAAGATTTCATGGAAATCATAAAATTTTCATAGCAATTTTGGTGTCTGAAATTGTTCTGGCTCTGAGGAAATTCCAGATAAGGGTTCATTGCCTGCAGTGTCTTCACTGGGAATATCTGTGTAGCATTTTTCTCTTGGAAAAGCCTGAGCAGTGCATTCCTAACCCAGAAAAGGATTTGGGTCAGGTAATTAACTTCAGTTGTATGAGTGCTGCGATTTAATCCACCCAGAGAGCCCACACATCCTCTCAGGGCTGGCATCCTTCCCCCGAGGATGCAGAATGGGAATTATCCAATCTCTCCTCACTCCTGGCAGTTCGGAGCCAGCCCCTTCCCTGCAGACAGGAACCAAACAAAGGAGCAAACAACCAGGTACCCGCTAATCCAATTTGTCTGTGATGAAAAGGTGAACAAGCTCGGGTCTGTCTTAATATTTTCTGCCTCCCCTGGACTCCCCAAATTGTCTAAAGCACCATCTCCCTTTCGCTTTTGCTTTATTTTGGCTCCCAGGCAGCCTGATTTCATTATGACAAGTGCTATTTTATCCAAGTATTTAGAATCTGTGTTTGCTGTGTGACAACACAAATTTTATCAGCCAGTAACAAGCATCATAAAATCAGTTTGCAGTAGTTCTTTCCTGGCAGCTTGATAATCCACGCTGCAGAAATGAGATGTTCTCCGGGGCTCCTTTTCAGTGTTAATGTAGTGCATGAATGCAGAGCTTTTATTTTTAGTGCATTTTAGAATCAGGCAAAGATATTATTTGGCATCAGACAGCACAAGTGCTCCTAGTTCTGGTCTGCTCCTGTTCCTGTAGAGCACTAAATCTCCCTTTCCCAAGGCATCATCATTCCCTGCTGTAATAAACGCTAAAAACAAATGGAAAAGAAAAATTCGGGTATAGCAGAGCTGAACTTTTGGAGATGGATTGCAGCAGCACTTTCACTTGTACTTCAATTCTGCACAAATTGCTTTCGATTTTACCTGCTTTGCATTTAGGAAAAAAAAAAAAAAAACCACCCCAAAATTCCATTTCTCTTGCAGGTGCAAGGGCTGCCCCCACAGAGGCAGATTAGCTCCTGTCATCCGTGTTTGATCCTGCAAACTCTGTTAGCAACCCCTGGCAGCTCCACAGGAAGCTGCACGGAGGGAGAGCTCTCAACAGAAATCAATTTGCAGCACAAAATGCCTGATTTGCAGTTTTATGGCTTAAAAACTCCTTAACCGCCCGTGATTTATTGTTTGCGGTTAGGAGGGAAGGCTGGGGGGTTGATTCTCCTGATTTGGGCTTTTTAAGTTTTATTGGTGGTGTTTGCTTTCAAATATTAAATGTAAAGCAATGCTGTTAAATATCAAAGGAGCCTCGATCGTTTCTGGATCCTAATCTCACGTGGGAATTTGCATCAGGTGCAGGGTTTTTCCTGGAAAACGTCAGGATTCTCCTCAAATTACCTCAAGTGTAATTCAAGCTACCCAAGGTGGATTTCGAGCTGCCCCAAGAGGGGAAAAGTGAACCCCAGGGGCTGCTCAAGGTCGTCAAACTGGATCTTAATTACTGAATGTATTTCTAAATAATGGTGGCCATGGAATATGACAGGGGTGGCTGGATTGCTGTGTGGGACAGCTGTTCCACAGCCATAAAGCTGTTTTAGTGGAGGGGAATTATTGGGTAAATTTCAGGTAAATTTCGGGTAAATTTTGGGTAAACACCAAGTAAATTTCAGGTAAATTTCAGGTAAATTTCAGGAAAATTCAAAGTAAATTTCAGGTAAATTTCAGGTAGATTTAAGGTAAATTTTAGGTAGCTTTCAGGTAAATTTCAGGAAAATTTAAAGTAAATTTCAGGTAGCTTTCAGCTAAATTTCAGGTAGATTGAAGGTGAATTTTCCCCTCTCCTGAGGCTCAGTTCCAACAGAACCAAGCGAGCGCAGCCTGGAGTGACTGAGCAGAGACTGGAACAGAACTGACAGGAAAGGCTTCAAATTAACTTCGTGTTCCTGTTTTTCGTGGGGGTTTCATCCAAATTCCACGGGCAGCAGGAGAAGTTTTCTCTCTTTTTACTCAGGCACGGAGTAACAGCCCCACAGGGCTGCGCAGAGCAGGAGTGCAGGTGTGATTTGGGAATCCGGGTGGGGTTTTGGAATGCTGGGGTGTTTTTGTTTTTGAACGCAGGCCTGGTTTTGGAATCCAGGTGTGTTTTTGGAACGCAGGTGAGGTTTTGGAATCCAGGTGTACTTGTAGAATCCAGAGGTGCCTTTGGAATCCAGGTGTATTTTTGGAATGCAGGTGTATTTTTACAATCCAGTTGTAATTTTGGAATGCAGGTGTATTTTTAGAATCCATGTATTTTTGGAATGCAGGTGTATTTTTAGAATCCAGGTGTAATTTTGGAATGCAGGTATATTTTTACAATCCTGTTGTAATTTTGGAAGAAAGCCAAGAAACTGAAAGAGAGGATGTTACAATCAGTTCCAATAAATGGATCTTCTCTTCTGGGAAAGACCTGAGAAAGGGCAAAAGCAGGTTTAAAAAAAAAAAAAAAATAGGAAAAAAAAAAAAAAAAGAAATTTTCTCTAAGGTTTTTGGCAAGAACAAGCTGGTGCAGGGAGCTCTGGGATGGCCCAGCTCCATCCCTCCTCCCAAACAGCCCCGATTTGTTATTGGTATAACTGGGTGTTATTTGGGATCGTCTGACAACCAGAGCTTGGGGTCTGCTGGGTCTTCATCACTTTAAAACCATCTTGGAATCTGCTGCATTGTGGGAGCTTTTTATTTTAGCAGTCAGGAATTTGGCTTTTTTTTTGTTTCTTTAATTTTCACCGTGGGGAATTTTTGGTTTCTTTTATTTCTTCTGCCATGGGGAACTTTTTTTGTTGCTATTGCACAGATGTGACTTTCTGGCCATGAAATTCAGCTTAGTGCTACCAGAACCCTTCCTGGTGTTGGATTCCCCTTTCCCAGCTTCCATTTTCCCGAGCAGGAAATGCACCAGGAGCTGCTTTTCAGTCACCTGGCTAAAGAGAGTTGAATTTATGGTCCCAGTACCTTGTGAGGATTCTGTCCCCTTTCTCGGGCCGTGAGCTGAAACGCCTCTGCTCCAGCCCTCGCCCCCCGAGGATTCCTGAGCTTCATCCTCTTGCCAAAACAGCCACGCAATGTCATTTTTCTCAGCCTTATTTACAGTAAGCTCCCTTTATTCAACACCCGGGCAGGAAGGGATTCTTAAAGTGGGCATAGATCACATTTATGTTCACTTAATTCCCCTTTGCAGTGCCAGGACGATGTAAATCACCCTCGGAAGAGACCACGATCAGACTCTCTCCATCAATGGCCCTGCAGTGGGAGCTGCAGCGAAGCTCCTTCGTTTAGCAGCCCTTAATGGGAGGTCACTCATTATTTACACGGCTTACACGTCGTTTGGAATTGTGGTTTATTAGCAGCCGAGGCGGGCAGACGATGCCAGGAGGAACATTTCCCTCTGGTCGGATGTGCCCTGCTTTGCTCCAGGTGACATTTCCAGGGGTCGTTTTCGCTCCCTGGGCCTGCCCTGCCTGAGCTGAATTCCTGGGCTGGCAGAGAATTTATGGAGTTATCAAAAAGTTCCAGTTGACCTAAAAGAAACATCTTCGAGGCATCTGTGTGAACAACATTCCTGCGTTCGCTGAGCTCCCAGCTGCTGCTCCTGGAGCAGAGAACCTGCCCAGGTCCCATCAGGAATTCAGGTCCCATTTAATCCTTCTCGAGCAGAGTTTGTCTCTGTCTTGTTTGTTTGTTTTGGGCTTTTATTTTTTTCCTTTTTTACACTCCTGCGGAATTTTTGAGGGGGAAAATCTATCAAAAGCTGCTGCTCCAGAAGGAGGATGTAAAACACAGGTGCCCACTGGGAAAGGATCTCTTCAGCCAGAGCAGCGAACTGAGAGAGCTGAGCAGAAATGCCACTGGGAGATGGCTCTCAGGTGTGACCATGACCAGAATTTTAATATTTGCTGCAGCTCCAGGGTGGCACAGCTCTGCTGCATCAAAGCAGAGCGAGAACACCGGGAAGGAACAGTCAAAGGCTGCTGAAATCACCTCTGCACTCGTGTGAAATTCCTGTCCCTGTGTCCTGGCTTCTCCAGCACTCACCCAGCAAAGGGGATTATTTGCTTTAATATGAGTTCAAAACATTTCCAGGTCCTGAAGAGCTTCCAATTCAATCCAATTCAAACGGGGGTTTTACTGTGCAATTAAAGAGGAGAGGGAGAGGGAGAGGGAGAGGGAGAGGGAGAGGGAGAGGGAAAAGGGTGGGAAAAAAGTGGAAAAAGAGTGGGAAAAGGACAAAAGAGACAAGCAGCCAGCAGGATGTGCACAGGACCTTTGCTGTGCCTCAGCTCTGAGAAGGGATCATTAACCAGACTGTCTTCCCAAACCTTTTACTGTTACCAATCCTATTAATAACCAGCACTCTGCTATTAAGAAATCTCCCCAGTTACTAATCCATTAGCAATTCTGCAGAAAAATTCATTGTAATGTCTGTTCAGAACGTCTGTTCTTGACAGGCCATTTTTGGGGGGGAGTATTGTTTAATTATGACTTAAAAGCTTGGCTTCCTGAACTTTGCAAAGAATTAATAATTTGAGTTGCTCCATCTGACTCTGGCAAAAGCTGCTCCCAAATTAACTGTATCCCCTGTTCTCTGCCGTGAGAACTTCTTAGGGCACGTTCAAGCTTCCTTCCTCTCCTTTTCTGTGAGGAGGCGCAGGATTATGTAAGAAAATGGCAACAATTATGGTATTAGCATAATGGGAACAATTAGTGCAGCAAAATCCACGAGTTAATTGAAGTGCACTCGTGTCTTTTGAAGAAGGGCTTTGTCATATCTTGATTTACCTTCTGGTTGTTACAAAGCTCTGCTTTCTCTGTGTGGGGGTGAAAGCCAAGTGAAAGCGTGCAGGCAGGCAGGAATTGGAGGGGAAAACAGGGAAAAATATGGAAAAAGCTGTTTTGTACCTCTGACACCTGACAGGGCTCAGTTCCAGTGCTCATTGATGATTTGCCCTTGAATCCTTTCAGGAATAGGGATGAGGTGTCCAAAATACGACGTCATGAAATGTGAATTTTGTCCTGGGAAGAAACCCTTAGAAAAGCAAAAATTTACCTGTTGAAACTCGGGGGGGGGTGGAATTTCCAGGATCAAATATAAACCCAAAACACAACAGCTCAGCTGGGAGAAAAACAGGTCGGGCTCCCCACTCTCTGTTTGCTCTTTGTATCTTCAAGCCAGGCAATTTATGTCTTGCTAAAAATGCTGTTTTCCACCCGGGAAGGGTTGTAAATATTTCCTCACAACCCAGGGTGTTGTTGAGGTTGGCACAGGGGGGCTGGGAGCGGGAAATGAGCTCTTGTCCAACTTTATTGAAGCTTGTCTTTAATTCCATTTGAGCAAATAACTGCATTGGATTTGAAACCTTCCCTTGGGTGTAAAAAAACCTTAGAGAACATTTCTTTT
>VZRO01003620.1:0-13122 GCA_013397915.1 Daphoenositta chrysoptera | reverse complement strand
TTTTCCCTATATCTCTTTTTGTTTTAAACCTGCTTTTGCCCTTTCTCAGGTCTTTCCCAGAAGAGAAGATCCATTTATTGGAACTGATTGTAACATTCTCTCTTTCAGTTTCTTGGCTCTCTGCTCCGTGTTTCTCACTTTGTGCCGTGAATGAGTAATTCCAAATGGGCATTTCAGGAGCCCCATCTCCCCTGCTAAGAACCGGAGGCCCCTCTGTGTCTGCTTATCCCTGGAAATCGTCTCTGCTTCCCTGGGGCACCTGAGGGAGGGCAGGAATCCCCCCCTGCTCCCTTTTCCTGTTTGTATCCCGGGATGCAGCGGAGCTCAGCAAAGAGCTGGTTTATGATGCACGCTTGGAAGGGAAAACAGAGCCTGCACTTGAAGATGTTCAGCTGAGTCCAAGCGTGCACGTTTTGGGATTTCTGTGGTTATGGGATGTGGAAAGTTGCTGAGTCCCAGCACATTCAGTCCTTTCTGGCTCACCCTCAGAGATTTCCTCGCAGACTGGGCTGAGTGGGCAGCTTTAGGAGGAGCCCAATCCCCGTTTTTATACCTGGAGTAAGAACTCACACCCTCTGTGCAAGGTGGGACCATTTCTGGAGAACAAACCTGGCTTGGGTGCTGACCAACTGTGTTTAATTATTTTGGAAAACAAGAATTTCCCTCAGCGAATCAGAGCCTCGCTGGGCACCACAATGTTTGAAAATCTGGGGAGAGCTGGTGTGTGTCTTTTTCCTCCCATTTTTTCCCCATCCCACGGGGAAGTTGTTCCTTCTTGGTTCTGGTTTCACTGCTGGGTCGTTCTGGGGGGGCTTGGGGATATTGTGCGTGAAAAGCAGGATGTGGCTGTGAGGTTTGGGTTGGATTTTAGGAAAAGGTTTTCCATGGGAAGGGTTGTCACAGCAGGTTGTGCAGAGCACCAGTGGGGTCCCCATCCCTGGAGTGTCCAAAAAAGGTGTGGATGTGGCACTGGAGGACGTGGCTGGGTGGTGACCATGGTGCTGGTTGATGGCTGGACTTGGTGACCTTTGGCTCCAGCCCAAAAGATTCTGTGATTCTGTGACATCAGTAATGTTTAAGAAAACGCTCAGATTTGATGATAATTGGGTGCGTGCTGGGCCATCCCAACTTCCCTGCTGAATTCCAAAAGATTCTGGGGGAGAACTTTCCCCGCCGATTTTTATTAACCAAGCAAACGGTGGGGTTTTTAATTTTCCCAAGAGTTAAAATTAATAACTCGCTCTGCACGCACGCCACGCTCTCTCTTTCCAGAGCTGAGGTGAACCGGGCTGAGGCACTTTGGGGTTTATTTTTTCCTGAAGAGACATCATTATTTCCAAGGGATTTAATTTCCAGCGTTGTGAGCCACAGGGAAGTGGAATTCACTCCCATCCCAACCCTAATAATGTGCAAAGTCAACTGCACTGAGGGATCCCCAGCAGCCACGGGTTTGCTGCTCTCAGGGGGTGACCTTTCCCACGGGAGCTTTGTTTTGCAGCTGTGGTTCGTGAAAAGTACGTGATTAACAAATATTTATGGCACGAAAGCCCCAAACCCAACCCGAATCACCCAATATTTACCAAATGTGGTTTTCCAGCAGGAAACTCCCTCACAAAAATGCTCTGCAGAAGGGGTGGGAGAGGAGATGGTCCTGGGGAAATGAGCGGAGCCTCTCTCTCCGTGTGCAGCAGAGCAGAGAGAGGACAAGGACAAGTCTGGGTGTTTGTCACATTTTTGCCTAACTTGGCGTGTAGGGCAACTTGATGGGTTTAATTAGCAAATTACAGTGAGTCCATTATCCCACTTAGAAAGGTAGAATTGTTTTCCACTTTACGCAGCTCACAGTGCAAAGAAACTCAGCCGTGTGGCAATAACAAACTTCTGTTTGCTCTCCCTGCTGAAAATTGGCTTTTATAGTTTTATTTTAATATTTGAAAGTGACTCTTGCTGCCTTCCCTGTCTCCGCTGCAGCAGCCAGGAAATGGCATATGGTTTTCTAAAGGGCTGGAAGAAGAAATGCCATTTGTGTGTGTGATTCCAGGCACAGTTTCTTTGCCTGAAACCCCTGGGGATGTGTAAAACTGCTAAAAAAGAAAACGGCTACAACTTCCTTTGATTAATGGATGGCTGAAGGAAAATTGTGGAAAATTTACAAATTGAGAAGTGTTTGTTTCAGAATATCATCAACAAATCAAAAGTGCAGCGCAGCAGCATCGTGAGTTGGTCTGTTCCAGTGGTCGGGCCCTTCTGGACAGAAAATGAAATAAAAAGACATTTCTGCAATCACAAATGGGCATGTTAATGAGTTTGTTTAATTTTCAGGATGTTTGGTTCCTGACTTTTGCAAGGTACAGTGTCATGCAGGAATTGCAGCTGATATGGGAGCTGTGATTTGACACCTGCTGACTCCAAATATTTAATTAAAACTCAGGGCACGAAAGTAATAATTTACCAGCATTATAAAAGGCTTTGGCTGGCAGCAAGAGGCGTTTGGGGATCAAAGATCACAACCTTGCTGAATAAAAAGGGGCTCAGTTTAATGATCACTGATTCAACATCATTTAAATGTGCAGCCAAAAAAAAACCCCGTAATGGAACGTAACGGAACATAAATTCTGCAAGGAGAAAACAAAGCCCCTGTGAGTGTCCATATTTCATCTCCCAAAGGTGTGACAAGGACATGGACGGAGCTCCTGGTGCTGGGGGCAGGGGGACGTTGACAAAGAGCCCAGGGGCAATTAGGATTTGGCTCGTGCCAACAAATTTTTGGAGCCCAGTGGCCCCACTGGATGTGCTGCTCCATCTGTGACTCTCCAGGAGCTCCAGGGAGGGAATTTCTGCTCCTCGGCCTCCCCTTGCAGCCCCTCCGGTGATTCCCTGCCAAAGCAGGGCCTGAGTGGGTTTTTTTATTCTATTTTGGTGTTATGGATGTGCAGGCTGATGATATTTTCCTGTTCAGCTCTCCTGGCTCTCAGTTTAGTGAAGAAGTTGTTTGGAAGGGTTGGAATTAGGGAGGGATGGCAGGACAAGGAGCCTTCTCACTGTTTTGGCAATAATTTCGTGGTGGCTTTGCAAAGTTGTTTATCACCAGTGAAAACACCCCAAAGTTTCTACCTCTGCTGTCAGAAATAAACCCAGTTGGGCCTTTATTTCAAATATCTGCACTGAAAACTTGTCTTGTGGTTGTGGTGTGGCAGAGGTGGTCCCACCGTGTCACACCAGGGAAATAATTCCTGGTGCATTAAGCAGAGCATCCCAAAACTGGATCTTCTTCCTGAAAAAATAATCATCTCCTGGAACCCTCTGTTATCCAAGAAACTGAAATGGGGGAAGGATGAAGAGGAGGAAGCAGCATTTTTAGGCACTTTGCAAGGAATAAATCCAGTCCTGCTCTGTCATGACCAAATCCCTGCCTTCTGAGACCTAATCCTGAGCCAAATTCCAAGTTTCAAGAGACAAGAATTCTGCTTGATGAATTAATATGTGAATTAATTAATTAATGAATTAATATGAGTGTTAGCATGAGCTGAACCTGCCCCAAGGAGTTCATGGTACAGCACATTTTTATTTGCTATTATTAATTCCAGACTTGCTGCCGTTCCCAGTTTCAGCTTCAGGATCCCGACTCAGGCAACACATTGCTCGTTGTCACTGCTGCAATTAGTGGTGACAACAAATAATTATGAGCAATTGGTAATCAGAGATCTGTGTGATAAATCATGCTGAGCCATTCTGAATCAGAGAAAACGCTTACGGAGGGAATATTTATATGGACAATTTATTAATAGATGGCGGAATTAGAAATTTTAGGCTGGAATTTGTGAGGCTAAGTTGGTGCTGAGTTCCCATTAAATGAGATCAACACTTTTCCCCTCACCACCCTTTTACTTTCAGATCCCATTGCCCAAGTTTGTGCTATTTAAACTTGGTCTGTCTCTGCTTTTAGTGCTGATCCCATACATAAACCCTTGGCCACAAGAAATTACGCTTCCAAATGCTGAAATTCTCAGAACCCATCAATCAGGCGTTTCAGCAGACACGGGGAGACTTCGGTGCACTCACACCAGAATCTGCCAGGTGAATTATGAAGCTGAATGTCTCCAGCAAAAGCCCACACGCGCACAACCAGAGCGTTATTTTTAATATCGCACATCCGTCAGCTTTAGGAGCTGCTGAACTGCTCCAACGCCAATTCGAGATGTGTTTGTCCTGTAGCTCCTGTAGTCCCTTGATCTGCTGCCATGGGCAGGAGTCCTCTGTTGATTCCTCCTCCTCGAGATGAGGGATTTTCAGGCTGAACTGTAAACAACTGTCAGAGTGTTGTGACGATTTCCTTCACTCCAAATCACCTCACACTCCTTCCTGCTCATTGGGGCAGCACAGAGAGCTTTTCCTCACCGGAATTCCTCCTCTCCCTCTAAACCAGCGCAGGATCAGGCCTGGGAGGATGGAGCTCTTAAAGTTAAGCACGTGCTTAATTGCTTTGCTGGATGGGTGCCCTGCTGCACTGATGTTCTCAGTGCCGTTTTCGGGAGCTGTAATTGCCTGCCCACGTCTGCAGTGGCTGCTCAGCACTAAATCTCCGTGTCCTCTCCTCCTCCTCCTCCTCCAGAGCTGCTCCCCGAGGCTCTGAAGGTCACTGGAGAGCAACAGGCCTGGTTGGGTGAGGAATCCCAGCCTTGGAAGTGTTGCTGTGGTTGCTGGTGGCCAAGCGGATCAGTGGTGTCATCGTTTTTGGGATGAATTGTCACAACCTTGGGCAGGCAGAGAGCACAGGAATGAAGCTGAGTCTCTTTGACTTCTTCGAATCCTAGATTTTTTTAGGCAGGAAAAAACCCCTTGAGATTGTTGAGTCCAGCCATCAAACTGCCAAATCCATCCCTAAACCTGTCCCTCAGTGCCACATGCCCACATTTCGATGAGTTGTGATTTTTTTCAGCTCCTTATGTTTTTACCTTGAGCTCATTTCAGTCTGGTTATTAATAAGCAGAACATTTAATCTCATTTCAGCCTGGTTATCAAAAGCAGGACATTTCAGCTCATTTTGGTGTGGTTATCATCAAGCAGAGCCTTCAGCCTGTTGCCTGGGGTGATGCCTTGATCCCTGTANACAACTCTTAGTATTTGGTTTCCTATTGGTTATTGATCCCAATTTAATTCGTGTTAATTAGGCTCTCATTCTTTGTTCTTGTATCTATCTTTTCCCAGACCAGGTGTGTCTGACCATGCCAGGGGTGATATTTGGAGCTGATGTTCATTAATAGTCGTTGATGATCATTATCTTTTGTGCATCCTCTTTGCTTCCCCCAAGCTACTGAGTTGTTAAGATCATCGGGCCTCAAGTGGTGAAAAGAAACTTCAATTCTTTTTCCCCTGGGCAAAGGACTAAAGTTACACTAAAAAATTTTAAAACCTGCATCATTCCCAACAACTTGACCAGCACGTTTTGTGTGTCCAGCTGAGAAGCAAGGTGGCAGCAGCAGCTTAAAATGTTCCTCCCTCGGCGCAGAATGGTTGGAATTTTTCCTCTCTCCTGAGCCTGCAGAACCTCACAACCAACCACAAAAAGTTCAGGGGTGTCAGAGGGAAGATCTATGGATCTGGAGGGATGTCTCCTCAGAGCTCTATTAGTTGCCAAGAAACTCCTTTTCCAAAAGCAGAGACCTCAAACAGCTCCTAAAAGAATTGGCTGGAGGGGCAGCGAGTGACCTGGCTGTGCTCGGAGAGGTTTCCTGGAACAGCGGCTGAGATGCCGCGGCGAGGAGCGTGCTGGAAATCCACGGGCACCGCCAGCAAAGCGGGGAGTTTAATTGGATTTAAATCCCCCTTCTGCAGGAGGCGTAGCAGGAGTTGCTGGCTGACTGCTCGGCCACTGAGCCCAGCGCCTCCGGCTCTGCTGCCCTGGCTCTGGGCTCTGCAATCAGCAATTAGTTCTCATTTTCCATGGGGGAAAGGATTCCCTGCATCCATCTGCTCTGGCTGGGCTGTAAATTCCTCAGCGCCTGTCTGGGATGAGGCGTTTCCAAGGCAGGGTGGGCCTGGCTGGCCTCACACGAATCACGCTGATGGTGTCAGGAGTGATCCTGGTGAATTCAAAAAATTCTGGTCCCACTTGGGTTCCTTCCCCAAACGCAGGTGGTTTCCTGCAATCCCTGGGGTGCTCAGCTGCTTGTGGGAGTTGGGGGGATTGGGGACACTTTGTTGTCACCTAAAAAACCAGTGTATGGGAGCTCCCCTATGGAGCAGTTCCCAGCTCGAGGGGTGGGAACAGAAAGTAGAGGTAAGGAAGTGGTGTTTGGGTGGTTTTGTATGAATTTGGGTGGTTTTGTATGAATTTGGGTGTTATGACAGAGCAGCTCATTGTACTCCTTTCAAACTCGTTTGGAAATCCACGGGGTTGCATCACCTGTGAAAGGAGTGAGACAGATTTGTCTTCTCAAACAAACCCTGGGTCTGCTGACAGGTAAAAGCTGGATACTGAGAGGTGAAAAAAACAATGGGAGAAATTCCACTGATTGATGGAAGGAGTGAGAAGGTTTCGTCTTTACAAACAAACCGTGGGTGTGCTGATAGAGAAAGATAGATACTGAGAGGTGAACGAAACAATGGGAGAAACCGTAAATTCCATAGGAAAAGAAAAAGGAGGGGGGTATCCATTAGAAGGGGGGTCCTGAGGCGATTTGGGAAGTCTGTACCTCCCAAGTGCCTCAGCCAGAGGGGAAAGAGAGAGGGAAATGCAGCTGGAAATCAGGAGAGAAAGGAGGCTGAGTCCTCCAACAACCTGAGAGACCCCAGGGAAATGCCCACGGCCTCTCCCTTTATTCCAATAAAGTAACAGCCCTCCTCTGTCTCTTTTTGGACATAAACCTCTGGTGTTTGTGGATTAACTTTCCTGACACCTGAGAGTCCCATCTTATATGAGGGTCTCGTTAGCAGTCTTGGAATTTGAAATATTGAACTCTTTTGGAGAAAATTCTCCTCATAAGTTTTGATCTTGGGGTTGGATAAACGAATTCCACCTTTCCAGATGGTTGACACTTATTTTGAAGAAGGATTTGTTTCTTTCTGATGGTGTAGAGGGTCTGCAATCCCATATTGGCTTCAAAAAGCCAAAGCTGGGAGCACAAACACCCCAAGGGCTGAGATTTCTTCTCTTTTCAAGGCAACTTCTTTACTCTCCATATACAGAAGCTTAAAATACATTTGATCTCTATCAAAACAGAGAAATGGATCATTTAAAATCCTGAAATGGATCTGGTCCCACCCCTGCCAGGGCAGGGACACCTCCCACTGTCCCAGGGTGCTCCAGCCTGGCCTTGGGCACTGCCAGGGGTCCAGGGGCAGCCCCAGCTCCTCTGGGCACCCAGTGCCAGAGCCAAACCATCCTTGAGTCCTCTGATTTTTGGGAACGTGGAGCTTGGAGAGTTAATGGTTTTTCCCTCGAGTCATCCCTCAGCTGCTGCTGCTGCCGTGCTGATCCCTTGCCCTCAACTTCGTGGTGGATGAGGCCCCATTTTTTAAAAAGCAAAAGCAATTCTACTGTAGTCGCCGTGATTTAAAGCTTTGTTCCATGCTAAAACACAAAAAACTTGCGAAGATTTAGGTGCTGCACCAGCTTTTCCAACAAGGAGGATTTAGGCTCGTACTTCCCATCGACTTCTGGTATTGGTGTTGTTGAGTGAAGTTTTCTTCAGAGAAGTTCTGGGCTTGGCTGGGAATGCCCAGAGCTCTCCCAGGGCAAAGGGTGAAACCAGAGAGGGTCGGGAGCACCACACAGCAAATTCCAAGAGAAGTCCTGAATATCCCTGGAGCCCTGGAAGTGCCCAAGGCCAGGCTGGGGAACCCTGGGACAGTGGGAGGTGTCCCTGCCTATGGCAGGAGTGGGGCTGGGTGGGATTTAAGGTCCCTCCAACCCAAAATATTCCATGATAAATCCTCCCTCCAAAGTCTCCAGTGCCTGGACAAGCCAAATCTACTTCTCTGCTGTGTTCCAGTGTCTCAGAGAGAGCACCCAGAAATGACCAGAAACTCCATCAGTCCAGAGGTGAGCACCAAATCCTTCCCCTCCACTCCTGAAAGTTTTTTGCCTGGCAATAAAAATTAGCTCAGGAGAATTGCTAAGTAATTTCAAGTACCATAAAGTAGCTGTTGGGAATAAAAAGTGTCGTAACTGCAAAAGCATCAGCCCAGTTTCTGCAGGAATGAGTTATTATCATTAATTATCACTCTATTTTATAGTTATTGCCTGTAATTTCAGACTTTAAATACTCCAAAGCATAAACAATGCTAATTTAATTACAGTGGGAGAGTTGTAAAAATTTGCATGCGGAGGAAGAAATCGTTAATAAAGTTTATTCCAAGAGAAACTTAAGATAATAATTAGCATTTGTTGGCATCTTCAGTGTGATGGAATTAAGCATCGTTTCTTAGCTTGGGCACCAGCTATTATTTATATTTGTTAATCATCACCTTGAGATGGAGAATTGTGGAGAGAGCTGCATGAGCTGTGAGTGCTGAGCAGCACAAAAATCATTCCTCTGCTGTAAATCCCTTCCATCAGATTCACTCCCCTCGTTGTGCCCAAGCACAGCATTGGAAAAACCATTCTTGGGGATGGGAAAATCCAGATCTCGATCCTGCTGCTGAAAATATTTCCACAGAAAGGTGAAATGTGTCTCCAGGCAGGAGCAGGAAAGGGAAATTGCATCTCCTCTGATTTATGCCGTTGTTTTCCTTAATTTCATAATGATGTCCTGTCCTCTGTCAGGAACCACTCCTGTAAGTCGTGTTTCATCTCTGTCAGGGGGATGGTCACTTACATCTATTCTAGGAATTAATAAAGTGGTTAATTAGTGCAGGGCAGTGAGCAGAGCACCGCAGCATCCTGCTGGAATCACAGAGAGATTACAGGGAGTTGTTTTGTTCCCATTTGTCCTACAGGCAGAGGCCTGTTTATGTACAAAATTATCTGTTTAACGTGGATCTTTGTAATTTAACATTAATTTATGGGCTGGCTGTATCCTTTTTTTTTTTCGTTTTCTTTTTAACCCCCTTTTTTTCCCCCTCTTTTTCTTTTTCTTTCGCTAATTCTCAAAGCACTTCAGGTCACCAGAACACCTTTACAGCCCACAGATAAGTAAAATTCCTGGGACTGGAGCTCCCAGCTCTGAAAATCTGCCCCTCTGCTCCAAATCATCTGTGTTGGCGTGGAGGAACACAAATCCAGCTCCAGGAAATGACTCCTGGATCCCCAGGGATGCCACAAAATCCCTCTGCCACCCCCCTGGTGGCCCCGAGCAGAGGGAACGTGGGCTCCAGCCCTGCCTTTCTTTCTTTACAGCGCAGGATTTCTGTCCCTGAGCGCTTTGGGGCTGATTTTTTGGTGGTTAAAAATAAATCACCGGAGGGCAAAGAGGTTTTTCTGTGCACAGAGCAGAGCCTGAGTGGCAGCGCAGGCAGAGCTGCTGAGGCTGCACTTCTGGAGCCCGAGACGCCCTCAGCAGCTCTGGACAAACTCCTCAAAGGTTTTTTTGGAGTGAGGGGCCCAAAACTGACCCAGAATTTGAGGAGTGGCCTCAGCAGTGCCCAGGACAAGGGGTGGTCACTGCCCTGCTCCTGTGGCCACTCTGGGCCAGCTGCCTGGGGCCTTTTTGCCCACCTGGGCTCGTTTGCAGCAGCCCCAGGTCCTTTTCCAGCTCTCCAGCTGTCACAGGAAGAATAAACTTCAAAGTTTATCAAAGACGCCCTTCTGCCATGTCTGAGGGGTAGAAAAGACTCATTTGTGTATTTAAACTCCTTCACAGAAAGGAGCTGAAATAGAGGTAAATCCTTCCTTAACCTCAGATTTTGGCAAGTTGAGATTTAAGGAATCACTTTGTCCCTCAAGTTCCAGTGAGGGCAAATCAGGTCTGTTCGTAAAAATAAATTCTTTTTAATAAGAGATAACAGGCAAAAGATCTTAATCAGAATTCCTCGCCACACAGTATAAAACTAAAGAACTACCAGTAGATTACAGCAGAACATAAACCAGTGCACGATACAAGGTGCCTGTATTAAAGCTGCCAAAATAAACAGTATTGATCGGGAATTGAATGTAACTTACCACAAAAACAAGGATATTGTGCACAGATTCCTTCACTTCATCCCTTGGAAATCACTGAAATACGTATCCCCACTCGTGCCAGAAACTCCACGCATTTCCAGGAATTAGTTTTAATTTGTTTTCATCTCCAGAGCATCAAAAGACTCCCGTTCCACGGCACACCCTCCGCAGAGATGATAAACTTGAATTACCCACTTCGGAACAATGTCGTGCCAGTCTGATTCTTGTAGGTATTTCCAAGGTAATTTTCACCTCTGCCACTAATTCCGTGTCACAGCTTGTCCCTGTCTGCGGTACCTGATGGCTTTGGAATGGAAATGAGCTTTAAGTGGCTGTTAACAGAAATTGGCTTTGAACCCATCAGCTGGAGATCAAAGACCCCTGAGCTCTCCGGGTCTTACAAGCAGGAATTTTTTTTTTTCTGAATGTAGATACAGATAGTTATAAACTGCAAAATGTAATTATTAGCTTTATTTGTCTTTTATTTTTGTTTAAACCCTGTGTTTCCAAGTTGGGAAAGCACGGAGTGGGCTCTGTCTGGCTTTTCCTGCTGCCTCTTCCCAGCCTGGCTGAGGATTTGTGTTTTGGGGAACAGGCGGGGTCTGGGGGTGCGTTCCTGCTCTTCCAGGAGCTCCCGTGGAATCGGGCACATCCTGTCCCTGCGTGTCCACCCGACAGCTCAGGCTCAGGGCTGCGAAGAACTCTCCAATTCCACTTGGCAAAGCAGTGGAAGCGCTCAGCTTGGGCGTGGATCCTTAAATCCACACCAGGGTCTTGTTCTTCATATTGCAGGACGTTATTCTGGATTCAGAATGCGGAAATTCCCTGCGAAACCTGGGGAAATCACCCGGAGCAGCTGCTGCTACCCCAGCCCTGGAAATGTCCAAGGCCAGGCTGGAGCAGCCTGGGATAGTGGGAGGTGTCCCTGCCCATGGCAGGGCTGGAATTAAATGAGTTTTAATTTTAACTTTAATTTTAACTAAATTTTAATTTTAACTAAAAACTTTTTAAAAGTTTTTTTTTTCCAACACAAATCATTCTGGGATTCCGTGATGTTTAAAATCCCTCCCCACCCTAAGGATTCCAGAATTCTCTGATTCTGTGAAATCACCCCTTGCAGAGCTGCTCCAGCTCAATCTCAGAGGTGAATCCTTGCAGAGATTTCCGTGTCCTGACCCTCTGACATCCCAGAACATGTTCCTACAAATGGGTTTGGGACACGTTCCTACAAACGGGTTTGGGACATGTTCCTACAAACGGGTTTGGGACGTGTTCCTACAAACGGGTTTGGAACATCTGTCCATAAATCTGCTGCAATCTGGACTGGGACAAATCCCGACGGGGACACCACAGGAGATGCTGTAAGAGTGCAGCTGGCACTGGGATGGCACTGGGGTGGCACTGGGGTGGCACTGGGGTGGCACTGGGGATACAACCCCTGCCTGGCACAGCCCCCAGCTCCAGGACCCAGCCTGGACAGGAGCAGCAGCTCGGGTTCCCTCTGTTCTCCCTCCGCGGGGAAAACGCACATTCCGGAATTCCCCTTGGCCGGAGGGGCCCTGCAGTGGCATCTTTATAAAGAATATTGATTTTTGTGGCTCAGTCACCTCTGGTGGCTCTGGGGCTGCTGAACGTGCAGCTCCCGCAGCCCCGGGAGGTGACAAATGAGGGGAGGTGGCTGTGTCACACCCCTGACAAGATCCGCTCTCATTTCATTGCCAAATAGGGGTTTTTTTAGCTCTACTTTGGTTTTTTTGAGGAAGAGATTGCAAAGGCAGATCAAGCAGCCTGCGTTTATTGTTTACATGCTCCGTGGTAAAAGCTGAGCTGCCAAATTCAAACGAGGGACAGGATTGCCTTGGAAATTAATACAGAAATTGGGGGTTTTTTGGCTGTCAGGTCTGCATGGTTTCCTGTCATTTTTTGCATTATTCAGAGCACCAGTCTGGGCTTGGGGAGTGCTGGAGCTGGGTGTTCTCTGTGCTCACAGCCTGTAATGAGGGACCAATATTGGCATTTCAGTGTCCAATATTTTCAGAGTAAGTGATTGCTTGGGTTTTTTCACTGCTGTGATTTTGCACCTGGGATTTTTCAGCCATATTTGAGGCCCTCTGTTAATCTGCTTTCATTTCCCTTCTTTTTGACATGAGTAGTGCCTTGCTCTGATGAGTGCAATGTCTGTCCCTGCTGCTTTGCTGACATGACAGAAATGAGATTTATCCACTCCGAGACTTCCAGGAGTATCCAGGTCAAACAGCATTGAAATTGTCAGGAGGAAAAGAAACAACCACAGTTCATTAATACTTTAATTTGGAGGTGAGAGGTGTAGGTATGATAATGTTTAATTTCCATCGCTCCTTACAAGCGCAAGTAAAACAGAGGGAAAATCGCTCAGGAGTGGGAACAAGTGCTCTGGGATGTGAATTCATTAATAAGTGTTTCATTATAATTTGTTTATTCTTCCTGCTTTCTTTTGGTAAATTATTAGAGTGATTAGTATCCTGATTATCCAAGTCATTGGAGCTGTCCAGTCACCGCATAAATGCTGCTCTTTGATTTGCAAATATTCTTAAATAGTCACCTCATTTTTCTCCTTAGGAATATTGCGCAAATCCAGCCTTGTTCCCAAAGCATGGTCTGCGTTTATGGTATTTTTAATGCAATATTTCATGCTGATTTCCCAAAATTGACGTTTTTCACCCTCACCAAAACCAGAAAAATCGATGCAAGAGCCCACAACACACAATAAAGCAGAATATCCACGCTGGGGAGGGAAAACTGTCAATAGGAAAATAGATTTTTCTTTCAGGTTGGCAACAACCACAACAAATCGCAAAGTTATGAGCAGCCATTGGTTGTTTTTTTCTCCTCCTTTCCTCATGGCATCCCCAGACTCTCAAATTAACCATGGGAAGAGGCGTCACAGGAGCACCGAGACCAGAGGGCACCAGGTGGGAAAAAACCTGGATTTAAACATGATCATTGTAGCATATGATAGAAAATAATTCGTGTTAAAATTT